>JAOTRH010455572.1:0-11971 GCA_034768845.1 Heliamphora exappendiculata | reverse complement strand
ACATATATCTCATTTTACTGATTTTTTTTTATTTTTACCTCGAAAACTCTTTTGCAGATCTGGCTGATGGAGAAGGTGAACCTTTTGCAGAAATTGGCCACAAACAGGTACAATGCCGTGGCTCTCATCTATTGCTCTTACTATCCAGCATATACTACTGAGACAACTTGGAGGCAGTATCTTTCATCTCTGACAGGAGCAGACATTACTTGGCAGTGCTCTTAGAGGTAATATCTTTCCTTCAAGCCCCATTTCTGGCAAAGTATCAGAAGGCTTGGCCATCTCGTTCACTGATGGAGATATAGGAACTACAATACCCGAAGCTTTCCAAGGAGTATAAGGCATGGTTGATTCAGGATAACAAGAAACGAGACAAAGAGGAAGGAAAATAGGATTCAAAGAGGAGGAAGATTTGAGCAACATGCTTTGCTTTTCAAGATTTCATAGCTTTCTTTTTATTTTTAGAGTTTAGGACTTGCGCGCCCGCCCTATTTCCAAAACTTTGTATTCGATGCTGAAATGAAATATTCCACTTTTATCTCAAAAAGGTTCCAAATTATTTAAAGATTTTTTATTTTTGCAATGTGAATGACTTTATTATTAAAATTCAAGGACAAACTTACATTGATTTTTACTTGGATTCAATGATGGCTAATACAAATAAAGTAGTCAAATTTCGTGAAAGAAGCTGCCTGTGTATCCCAGAAAAATTGAATCAGGTTATGACATAGTTCGAGCTTGGTTTACTCTCGGGTTTTAACACTCCTCTTGTGGTACCCTAATTTTTGCCAAGGTCATCCTTTCGGATTTTTGTCCTTGCGGGTTACTCTAACTTTTGCCTGGGCAGCATTTTCGATTTTTAATCCAACGAGCTTTTATTTTATGTATTTTTTTCTTAAAGGTAGTACTTTTTGAGCCAGTCCAGGTTGATTAGAGTGGAAAACGTATTGCCATCTAGATCCATGATGATTACTGCACCATCAATCATAATGGTTTTGATTAGAAATGGTCTGAACCAGTTCGGCTCGAACTTGCCCCTTAGGTCAAAGACAGGAGCCCTAATTTCTTTAAGAACCAAGTCACCTTCTCTCAGATTTTGGGTCTTGACTTTTTTGTTGAACACTCAAGCTATCCTTCTTTGATCCCTTGTATATGGAACAGAGCCTGCAGTCTTCTTTCATCAAACAAAATTAGCTTTTTCATCTGATTCCTCTGCCATTCTATTTTTGGGACATTGACCTCAGCCACTATTCTTAGCGAAGAGATTTTCACCTCGATAGAAAGTACAGCTTCCATCCCATAAACTAATGAGTAAGGCGTGATTTCTGTTGAAGCTCTAATCAACGTCCTGTACCCCCAAAGTGAAAACAGTAAATGTTCTGGCCAATATTTGTGTAATCTGATCATCTTTTGTAGAATTTTCTTTACGTTCTTGTTTGCTTCTTCGATTGCCCTGTTGGTTTGTGGCCAGTACGGTGATGACTTATGAGCTACTATCCGATATTCTTCAAAAAGATCTAAGACCACACCTTGAAAGTGCGAACCGTTATCTGAGATAACCTCATAAGGAATCCTGTATTGACAAATGATCGATATTCTACTTGATGAACTTGGCAATGTGAGGAGCTTTCAACACTGAATAAGAGGTGGCTTTTACCTACGTAGTGAAATAGTTGATGGCCACCAAAATGAACTCATGTCCATTCGAAACCTTTAGTGTTATTCTGCCAATCACATCAATGCCCCATACTGAAAATGGTCATGACAACGTTAAGCTATACAGCTGGGATGAGAGAACATGCATGAGGTTTGATTGGATCTGACACTTATAACACCTTCGTATGAACTAGATGCAATCTGTCTCCATTGTCATCCAAAAATACCCTTGTAGTAGATCTTCTTGGCTAACATATTTCGACTCATGTGAGGTCCACAGACTCCAACGTGTATCACCTTCATCAGTTCTCGACCTTCTTCACTGCTGACACATAACTTGTTGACCCCAAAGTGCCCTCGCTTTTACAATTTTTCTCTGCAAATGATGAACTATGCAGATAATCTTCTTATTGCTCTGTTGTCCTTTCTGCCATCAAACTTGGGATATTCTCCTTTCTCCACAAAGTTCTGAATGTCGAAGTACTAAGCGAGCTCATCGGTGTTTTCTTCGATTGTTGTTGTTATCTCATATGTTGGCTTTCTCTTCTACTAAATTTTCAGTGGCCTCTTCCTAACTCCAGATGGTATATCAATCATTGATGCCAGAGTAGCTAAGGCGTCGGCGAACTTGTTCTGTAATCTCGGGACATGGGTGAAAACTACTGATTTGAAGCATGGTATTAACTTCTCCAGCACTTTATGGTAGAAAATTAGAGTCACATCCTTGACCTTCCATTCTCATCTTGCTTGTGATACCACCAATGTCAAATCCCTGATGACTTCCAGCTTCTTTGCCCCTAGTTTTAGGGCCGCCTCTAACCTGGCTATGGTAACTTTAAAGTTAAACTTTAAAGATAGGAAACATGTGATTCATCGGGGGTGACCAGAAGAACTCCTATTCTATAGCCATACTGATTGGATGCACCGTCAAAGTACAAGGTCCATTTGTTGTCTCTACTCACATAAGTTGCTCATTGGGAAACTGGAAGTCGACGTCTTCATCTCCTTTGATTGGTTGGTCCGCTAAAAACTCTGCTACTGCTCTGCCCTTTATAGATTTCCTGGTGACGTACTTGAGATCAAACTCTGACAGCAATAACAACCATCGGGCTAGCCTTTCTATTAGTGTCGATTTCTCGAACAAGTACTTTAACGGATCCATCCGAGAGATTACATTCACTGTGAAAGACAGCATTTAATGTCTTAGTTTTTTGGAGGCCTAAATCAAAGCCCAACATGTCATCTCCAGCGGTGTATATCGTATCTCGCATCTGGTCATCTTCTTGCTCAAGTAGTAGACTACCTTCTCAATTTTAGTTTCTTTTTCTTATGCCAGCATACATCTAATAGCCGAGTCAGTCACTGACAAATAGAGAAACAGTGGCCTATCGAGCTGAGGAGGAGCTAGACCAGGTGGGTTTTGCAAGTACTGACGCACAGCTTCAAAAGCATCTTGGCATTTCTGATCCCATTCAAACTTGACCCCTTTCTTCAGCAGACAGAACAATGGCTCACAGGTGGTTGTCAGCTTGCCTATGAATCGGCTGATGAACTATATCTTGCCCAGAAAACCCCTGACTTCTCGCTCGATCTTTAGAGGAGGAATTTCCATGCTCACTTTGATTTTCGACGGATCAACCACTATGCCCCGTTGAGCAATCATAAATTCGAGCATTCTGCCTGCCATAACTCTGAAGGCACACTTCTGTGGGCTGATTCGCATCTTGTACTTTTTAATCCTTTCAAAGAATTTTTGTAGTGCTACGATATGGCCATTTTGATCCTTGGACTTCACTATTATATCATCTATATACACCTCAACTTCCTTATGCATCATATCGTGCAACAAAGTAGTGGCAGCTCTTTGATAGATTTCCCCTACATTTTTTAAATCGAATGGAATCGCATGACAACAGTAGGTGCCCCAAAGAAACCACCCATGAATGCCAAGAGGCCGTGCCCCGTTGTACTGTCCACCAAGCCGTCAATATGCAGCAGTGGGAAGTCGTCTTTGGGACTGGCCTTGTTGAGGTCCTGAAAATCCACACAAACTTTGATACGTCCATCCTTCTTTAAGACCAGTACAATATGTGCCACCCACTTTGGATATTCGATTACCATAAGGAAACCAGTGTTGATTTGTTTGATGACTTCTTCTTTGATCTTCAGTGCCCATTTTGGCCGTATTCGTCTCAATTTCTGCTTAATCGGTTTAGCATTAGGATACAGAGGGATATAGTGTTGGATAATCTCGAGATCAATACCGGGCATATCCTCGTAAGTCCATGTAAAAACATCTTTGAATTCTTTTAATAAAGCTATTAGTTGCTCACGTTCCACTAGAGATAATGAAGAATTGATTTGAACAAATTGTGGATTATTTTTATTATTCAGATTAATTGACAAAGTTTTTTCGATTATAAGTTGAGCGCGCATTTCTTCTTCTCTTTTTATTAAAACTTTTAATTTTTTGGGGACGTTCTCGTCGAATTCAAAATCGTCAGAAAGCATATGAAATAAATCAAACAAAGCAGAGTAACTAGAAATCTCGTTCATTTCATTGATGTTAAAAAGAGATGAAATTACAAATTCAAAAGCAAAGGAGAAGGAGGATGCACGAACAAATGTGCCCTCAAACTCGACATTCAGCTTGTCAGAGTAAAACAAGGACTCACATGACTCAGACCCAAACTCAAGACATGCATCATGTAAATTACAACACTCCAAAGACTATTTTTTATCATCTTTTGATGCCACGCCACGATGAACCTGGTATAATCAGTTGATGCATTGTTGCCCATCATCAAACAGTCATGGTCAGCTATGTACATCTAGTCACTTAACAAAGCTTCCATGCTAATGTCATCCAACTCATCTTCCTAGTCTTCTTCCTTTTAAATCTTCTTTCCTTTTTCCTCTTCGGCGGCTTCCTCCTCCTCTAAATCAGACAATTTGTGACTGAAAAAAATCTCTAGCCCTGGCAGCCTCCGATTGATCTCCTCATCAAACCATGATTCCGAGAAACCACAGTAAGAAAAATTCTCTCATTCCTTGATGCAGTAACATTCAATGTTCTGGAGTATCTGACCTTCTTTCCTCTCTGTCCTTTCCTTGGCACTTCTAAATCCTCTTTTATTGGCTTATAACCTAGGTCAAAGTGCTGTGAGCTCGGTATCGTTTAAATGGGCTTCGGGATTCCTTGCTATTGACGTACTAACCCCATCCCCTAGAAATAAGACATATGTCTCATCACCGTGACATCATAGGAGCTGATATTGCTTTCTTTCTCCTTCAAGAGCATATGTATTGTCTAAGATTCATCAAATTGAAAACCGCTCAGGAATACATCTTCCTCTCCGTATTGAACTTCTAGTAGAGTTGAGCCCTCTTCCCTTGGGGGTTGGATGCTGTCCTCCCCATGAATGGTTAGCACTGCCCCATTTTTAATCAGCTTCAATTTCTGGTAGAGGGTAGAAGGCATTGCTTAAATGTTTGGATCAAGGAGCCACGGTCTTCCTAGCAACAGATTGAAAGACGCTGGAACATCTACCACATGTAATTCTACTGAAGTCTCCAAAGGCCCAACCGGTACAGCAAACGACATTAACTAGAGTACATCTCGCCTCGTATTATCATAAGCCCTAATCCCTAGATTCCTGAGCATGAAGTGATCTTGCTTCATTCCCAATCAAACTTTTGTTTGAATTAGGCAAATGTTCAATACTGACCCGTTATCAATAAGGGTAATCGGGACCCATTTTTTTAAACACTTAACGGTGATATGCAGGGATTTATTGTGTTTCCTTCCTTCTAGCTGTAAATTCTTATCAAAAAAGGAAATTACCCCGGACTCTGCAGCCAGTCAAATGAACCTAATCAGTTGTTCTTGGGTTGCGTCTATTGAGACGTTTTCTT
Source organism: Heliamphora exappendiculata (assembly GCA_034768845.1). Classification (NCBI taxonomy): domain Eukaryota; kingdom Viridiplantae; phylum Streptophyta; class Magnoliopsida; order Ericales; family Sarraceniaceae; genus Heliamphora; species Heliamphora exappendiculata. Next base: position 6,400 of record JAOTRH010455572.1, on the reverse strand, counting down.
TATTTAGAACCTTCAACACAGCCGATCGGTGCTTGTGCGAAGCCATCAACAGACCCCAGATGTTGATGTTAGCTTGGGTCTTTTTCAACTGTCTTAGCACAGCATCGTCTTCCTCTTCTTGCTCCTCCTCCTTCCCTTTTCCACTTTTTTATCCTTTCTCTAGCTGAGCCAGCTTAAAGTGCTGTCCACTTCTGGTTAGGTGCTCAACACCTTCCTTGGGATCCCATAAACTCAGCATGGGGTTTTCAGTCCCCTTTCCTTTCTTCTTTGTTTTCAATTACCCACATATTGTCGACGTCGTCCAACCCCTAGATGTGTTCTCTTATGTATCCCAATTACTTGTCATGGGTAGCTCAAAACTCTATCCATTCATCTCTATCTGACTTTAACACCGTTCAACCTAACCAGTAGGACTGCATTTTGACAACATAGACTTTCTCTTTACAAAGATGAGGAAGAGCAACGCCATCTAAAACGTGACTGAATCTGTATGGCCGTACTGGGTAATCCAACGGCCAGTCAACGTCATCATTGCGTTCCTCTTGATTGTTTGCCTGAACCACCATTTCATATTCATCCCAGGCTACGTCATTCCATTCCTCCACATTCCACCCAATTTCGGTCATAATTAGTGAACAAGACGACTGATCTTCAATAGTTGGAACATATGGGTGCGAAAGATATGTCAGACAGATATAACAACTGGGGTCCTTCAGCTGTTCTGACAAAATACTATTTACACAAACTTGCTTAGCATGATTTGGTAGAAGGTTATTTGTGACATGTGGTTTCTGAACAGCAGAGGGAGGTGAAATGACATTGTTGTCAATGAGGTCCTAGATCTCATGGTGGAGTCTTAGGCAGTTATTATTCAAATGCTCATGGCTCTGGTGGAATGTAAAGTATTGAGATGGATTGTATCTCGATAGCAGGGGGTTCGATAGCAACATTGGATCAAGAAGTTTTATCAGCCCCTTCTCGAATAGTCAATTTATGGTTGTAGAAAGAGGTATGGTGAGGGGAGTGAAGACTCTCTTCGGCATCTTTTGTTGTGGTGGTTGGTTATTTCTGGGTGGTGCAGAAGATGGGGAGTTTGGCTATTCAGACTAAGGGTTCAAAAGGTTCACTTCATTTGACCGGGAAACAAGATTTGTAGAGTGGGTAGGCTTGTTTTGATTAGGGTTATTGGTAAGGTAAGGTTTTCTCTCTTTTTGACTTGGCTTAGCTTTCTCAATGCTCCTGACTGAATTACATCTTCAATATGAACCCCAGTGTCGAATAGCTGCTTAAAAGTGGAGAACGACTGTGTGATCAAATAGCGCTTCAGAAGGGATTGCAAGTTCTTTACCACAGTTCTTACCTGCTCCTTATTCATCGACGGATTCATCATTTTAGTCGCCTTTTATCTCCATTCAGTCAGAAAATCCACAAATGATTTTTGGCCCTCCTGTCGGGTGGTTTCAAGTTCTCGGGTGGTTACGTTTAGCTAGACGTTGTAGCTATACTGACTAACAAATGCTGTGGTGATATTTCCACATGATCTGATCTCGGCAATATCGAGAGAAATGAACCACTTCTGGGCTGCCCCTAAAAGAGATCAGTGGAATAGCTAGAATTTTAACTGATCATCGATCCCCATAAGAGAGCGGGTACCGACGTACATTCTCAAATGAATCCGAGGATCTCCAGTTCCATCAAACTTCTCCATTTTTGACATCTTAAACTTATCGGAGAGCTTAGCGTTTGGGAATAGGCACAAACCTCCCACATCTAGCATATATTCCTCTACTCCTTTCATCTTCTCAGCACTTTTTCCATCATGTCAATCTTTTTTGCAAGGGCGAATTCCTTGGACTGGGTCGTATTTTCCTCTTTTACTATGACTTGGCGGTAAACTTGGTGTGGTACGATAACCCGTGGTCTGTCGTGATCCTAGTTATCATCTCAGAAATCCTCTTCATTTTCATTTGGATCCTTTTGCTGTTCATTTACACCTGGCAACCAAGCCTGGATCACTCAAATCTGTGTTTGACATTGAATCTAGGCTTAGGTTTGTTGCTTGACCGCTCTCCGTATCTTGGAAATTGCCCTCATCAAGGTTGTCAAGTTCACCTTGTTCTCTGCCATCTTAGACAGTTCTACTATCTGTTCGGATACCCTATAGAGTCTTCTTGTTACTGATCTGGCCCAAACACGCACTGGATGTTATTTTTCTAACTCAATGATCTAAAATCAAAACAATCCTGAAAACCCTAAAGGAGAGAAGCAAGCATCAAAAACTTCTTGGATAAATCCCCAATAACAGATGGCAAAACAACTGATTGTGAGTGGTAAAACAGAAGAATGAGCCAGCCGGGTCCAAACTAACAGAAAATTAAAAAGTACAGCACCCGAAAGCCCCAAAAGAGCAACCCGAGAACCATACCAACACTATATAAAGGAACACTAGAGGTTTAACAAAAGGTTTTACAAGAGAAATCGAACAACACTCCGAGAGGAAACCATATCTAAACTAAACGAAACCTTAAGCCAGAACCCAAACAGGGGTTTGAGAAAGGAAGCAAGCCTAAACAAAATTGAGGGTGCTAAATCGACACCTCGGTAGTGCCCCCGGGAGAGAGAAAATCTATCCTAAGCTAACATCAGGGCCTTAGCCAAAAACCCAGGCAGATCCTCGAAAAGAAAACTAAGATCCTAAAATAGACCAAGGTTAAAACCAAACCTTGGTAAGAACTTGAGAAGAAAACTATTCTAAAACGAATAAGGGTCGAAAGCAAACGCAGGCCGAACCTCGAGAGAGAAACTATCCTAAGCCAAACAAATAAGCAAAGGTCCTAAACAGATACAAACAAAACATACAACTAAATAAAAACATTTAATTCTACCTGTTTCGTACCTAATGGGGGGGTTTTAAGCTACTATATGCAGAAAAAGGTCGATTTCTCCCATGCCTAGTGTGGTGAAGGACCTGGTCTTATGGGATGCAATAACTCTTTTGCGACACCTAAAGGAGTGTGCGGCCAGAAGGCTTACCCGCCTCCTCGACATGGTCCCTAGACAGTAAACTGACGGGGGTATTGGGTTGACCAAGCAGGGGTTGAGAACGATGCAAAATGCATGCAAAAGTACAAATGAAAAAGTCAAATTAAGAACCAATAATATTTTTGAGTCTAGGCCTCTTATTTGAATTTGTAAACTAGTCCCTAGTAGAATCGCCAGAAAATACTATGACGTCGGAATTTTGGATTTGGTTAAAAAATAGGGAATTTATGAGTTATTTGGATAACTTTTTTAACACATTGAAAATCAAAAGATTTTGAAAACTCTTTTTATGAAAATGGAGTTGCCACTTGGTTTTTAAGAAAAATTAAGAAAAATAAAAATGAGCCACTGTTCTTTAAAACGTTTAACCAGAGAAAACAAAGGTTCGGGTGCTAAAGTACGAATTAAAAAAGGTGTTAGGCACCCAATTCGCCCAACCGTGAGGTTGGCCTTTACTAATCATCATTAGTTCTTAATTATATTTTTCAAATGCATGCAAATACAGAAGGTGGGGGCAAGGAGAGAACATTCAAAATTAAATAAGAAAAAAGCATAGTATACGTATATAGAATGCCAAACAAAGCATAAAAGGGAATCTTAAGTCCTAAAACATGTAAAATTTAGGCTAAAGGATACATGGTGCAAACAGCATGCGATATACAAAGAATGAAGCCATTTAGATGAAACTAGCAAACCCTAATCATGTTAAAATTAAACTATGATTAACATTAGCATAACATGGGTTTAAATGAAAGAGAAATAAACCTGAGGATTTCTAAGCTTTAAACATGTTGTTCTATACTTCAAATTGCATGCTAGATGCCTCAATCATAGCAAGGCAGAACACTATAAAGACACAATTAAGCTACTGGAATAGAATTAAGCTACTGAAAATAAAACAACAGTTGCGGCCGTAGCATATATTTGTTGTAGTCGTAAGAAAAATAGAATGAAAGTGCACAGGCGCAACATTGATTGTTGCGACAGTAAGGATGTTAGTGCAAAAAATGTCATGACCGCAACATTGATTATTGCGACCGCAGGGTTTGTAGGCACTGTTTTGCTAAATTTTAAACAATCAATGTACTAGGAGTGGGTGTGGGCGTGGGCTATGAAGCAATTGACCTTATCATTACATGTTATAAGAATAAAGAGAGCGAGTTTGAAAGTAAAATACTAAAATTAACCCGACTACTACACGGGGATGAGAAATGTGGAGGAAGAAGAGTCGAGGTTTTAACAAAATACCTGAAACGCGACAATCCAAATTAGTTCTCAAGTCGTGGAACGTAGAATTGTCAATCTAATTCTCGAGAAGCAATCAAATTCCAGTATTCGAGTCCAGATCGAGCAATAATATGGATTCGGGTGTGAGTTGGGAATACGGTAGAGTATCGGTGTATTAAAATTGTACTTCTTTCCTCGGTGATTCGATAAAGTACCGGTATTCAAAAAATTATCCTCCTCAAAATCATACCGAATGTACGTTTATATAGAGCACGCCAGCCAATGAGGTGTTGCTACGTTTAAAACTCAAACTTGGCTAAAAAAGGTTGCGACCGTAACAAATGTGATGGTTTCCAAGAGATTCACATTGCGGTCGCGACAATCAACACAACGGTAGGAAGGTTTCAAGGTTGCGGGTGTAATTACTTAGGCCAGTGAATAACCAAGTCGCAAGGTTAGAAGGCTGCGGTTTCAAGGTTTAAGAGTTGTGATCTTGTGGTTTGGATTTCACAAAGCATTGGATTTGGATCACTTCATGACGAACATTCAAAGGCATCATCCCACTCAGTTTTCATCATTGGACTCACTTGAATAAGCATAAGATTTGGCGGGATCAAATTGGGGTGTCTATACCTAGCGATCTAACAGAATTACAGGAAGATTGACGAACACCTTACTTGGATAAAAGAGGCATGGGCAAAACAGTTCAAGCCTAAGGAGACAAAGGCAGAAAAAGAAGCACGGCTACGACGTGAAGCTGGTCTGGCCCTTGCAACCACTTTTGCAGCAACGGAAGAAAAAGAGAAAGCAGCTAAGAAGGCCTCTGCATCCAAGGAAAGGGTAGCTGAGAGGAAGAAAAAGCAAGAAGAGAAGAAAGCTTTCAAACACCAAATAGATGAATTTTGAAGATGACAAATGGGGAGAAAAGAAGAAAACAGTGAAGGTAGTTGAAGTTATTGAAGATAGAAGTTAAAGAAGTTTTTATCTGGAAGGAGAAGTTGTAAAGCATACATTTCTTTTATGTTTGTGTTTATGTGGTGAATGCTTGTGGTTGGTTGAATGTTTTGTTGGTCTATGGTTTGTGAAAAATATTAACTGTTGTTTGTATGAATTAATCTTTTATGTTCATGAATGGTAAATTTTAGTTTTTCTATAACTATTGAATGTTGATTGTTCAAATGGATGGAGATCATCTTCTTTAAATTCAATCGTTAATGATTGTCTTGCAATATTGTTGAGTATTATGAATTGTTTGAATACCATATTGATTCGTTGAATATTTTGTTAAAGGCATAATGATAAGGGGAGTATCATTGTTAAAAATCTTTTCAAATATTTTCTAGAAAATATTGTCATCATAAAAAAAAGGTGAGATTGTTAGCCCAAGGGTATTTTAAATTGATTTTAATTATTAATTTATATTTTCTAATTAAATTATTTAAAAAGATTATATTTAATTATTTTTCAAAAGTAGTGTCAATACTACATGACAAACGAATCGACACCTTATGCCATTGGTGCGACACATTGCACTAAATGAGTTGACACTCAGTGTTCTTGAATTAAACATTTTGTGTCGATATCAATTGGCTTTGAGATCGACACCCACAGGCAAAGCATGCTTGACAAACTCAAATGTGTCGATACCATTGTGATTTAGGGTCGACACCTTTAACAGCTTTGCTTAAGACGTTTTAGTAGAACAAGTTGTGTCGACACCCATGTTCTATTGTGTTGACACCTTCAGTATTGGACTGGGATCCACGTTGAGTCAACACCAATTACAACCTATGTCGACACCAAGTCAAAGCCGGAAGAGCACGATGAGTTGACACCAATGCATGCATGAGTCGACACTTCAACACCTTGATAGGAATCAACTCGGTCGACACCAACATGCACATGAATCGACACCAAGTGATCCTTCAGACTCCAGGTTCTATGTCGACTCCAAAAACAATATGAGTCGACACCTAGACACCATCTGAAAAACTCGAAGTGTGTCGACACCAAAGAGCAAATGAGTCGACACCAAGAATTCAAGTAATCCCTCGAACACTGACCCAAATGTGTCGACACCAATGAGCAAATGAGTCGACACAAAGGTACCCTTCGAAAACAAGCAGTTTGG
>JAOTRH010455561.1:0-29594 GCA_034768845.1 Heliamphora exappendiculata | reverse complement strand
GATCAAGCCGAACCACTATAAATCCCGGTGTCTGGTTCTTTATCTCTATCCCTCTCCTTTTAATTCTTGCATTAATTACATATTTGCATATCTAGATTTTGTGCGATATTAAAAGATTTTCTGAAAAGTTTTTTAAATCTCCTTTGATAGCAAAGAAACCCAATTCTCCCCCCCCCCTCATGGGTTGCCTAATTCTAACAGAACATAATATAATCTGAAGGCACGAAGGCCTGTCCCAATCAAAACAATAATGTATACATGTACAGTGCATCAAGTGTATCAGCAGGTAAGGCCTAAGTAAAGAAATAGGCATATAGGCCTCCATGTACAAAAAAGAAAAGAAAAGAAGAAGGAACCAGCAAGAGTCGTCACTCGCGCCAAGTCCCCTCCCTCTTTTTCAAGCCCTAGAGGACTTGGCATCCTTCTCTTCAAAGCCCTAGAGGACTAGGCATCCCTCTTTTTCAAGCCCTAGAGGACTAGGCATCTGTCACGCCCCAAACTCCGGGTCACGTGAAACATTCACAAATAATTAACCACAACACCTAGCCTGAGAATACACTCTCAAAGTAAACCATACATGCATTGTATCGCCAAACGTCAAACATTACACGGTTCCAACGCCAAAAAATATGTTACAACATACATATAACAAAAGAACAAAAAAGAAGACTACATCTCTTCCATCTCTCCAGCACCTCCAGATCAACCTGCGTGACCGGTACCTAAAGAAAAGAAAATCCCACACCGTGAGCCAAAGCTCAGCAGAAACTAGACATGCATGCAGTATAAGCTAAACATGCTAGGAAAATCGAAGTGCAATTTTAAACTCTCTTTCAAGCCTTAAAAACGATTTCACATGCAAGAAAAAGCGAGAATACAAACCATGTTATCCACTTACATAATCCATGCATAATAAGTCACAGTTATAAATGCACAAAGCCAACTATAAACGTACATAGCCATATAACCTCAAACCGTGACATCACTCATCACAAAACCCGACACGACATCATATGCCACACACCTGTCATTCGATACCCGAATGACCCATCTACAAATCGGGACTCGTTCACACACTGGGACAACCAATACCTAATTCGAAGATCAACACCCGAACCTCCCTCAGACCGATTCTTACCAGAACCCAACCTTAAAATCGAACCACGAACCTACACATCCCAAACATAACCAACAAGCACAAAACTGTGCCACAACTCCCAAAATCTAACCATGCATGTCAACCTAAGGACGACATCTAAACGAAACACCTGAGGTCATAACACGACCCCCAAACCACCACACGACCAACCGAACCCCAAAAGGAATCCACAAGTAATTGAATCAACTAATCCCATAAATTAATCAATTGAATACCAAAGGACGCCAATCGAAAACCAAAACCCAACCACCGAACCACCATCACACTGTCCAGAAGTTCAGTCGACTAACCTAAGCCCCTAGTCGACTGAAAAACACACTGGAAACTCGCAAATGCTAAATAGCCACAGTTCAGTCAACTGACCCTCGAGGTTTAGTCGATCGAACCCCAAAAACATGATCCAGTCAATTAAACAGAGGCGAGAACAGTTTTTGAACACTATTTCAGCCTCCAAAACCTCGATTCAACACCTTTAAACCCCGATCTAACACCCTCGGACATCCACATGCCCCAGCCAAACACCAAACCCTCGAAAGAAACTCTCGAAACACCACTTCATCCACTGAAATTGACTAATAACCGATTTTAACCCAAAAACCCAACTTACAGAAAATTAGATCTACAGTTATCCGATCGATAAAAATACACCCGATTACATGTAGCACCCTCATAAAACATACAGGTCTAGAATCCTACCTCAGTGAGTTCAAAACTCGATGTCTTGATCCACGTGCAAAATCGAGCTTCGCCGAAATGAAATTCTGTCCAGATGAACGCGTAGCCCACCGTGCCAAAAATAAGGATCCATTGTTGGATCGTCAGAAATCGAGCCCCAGGCCCCCGAGAACATAGAGAAAAGGAAGAGAGAAAACAGGAAACTTGTTGAAAAAGTTTTAGAAAATATCTTCTGAAAAATATCTAACTCCAGATATTTATAGGCTTCTAAAATATTTTGTTTTGAAATTTTTTTCAAAATTCACACCACATTGGCTACGGCCCCGGGAACCTACCCCGCATGCATATCTAAGCCTAATCATGCATCAAAAATAGTAAAAATATGCTCAAACAAAAACACGTAACGCGCGTCCAAAAACGCCGAAAAAGAAAACGAGTCAAGGTCTCACAACTCTACCCCCTTAAAGGAATTTTGCCCCCGAAATTCAACGCAAGGTTAAATCAACCAACCGTCGTTCGCAATCAACACAGGCATACGAGATGGTTAGCCTAGGATATAGTCAAACAAGGTCAGGCATCCTAAACAATGGCCAACTATCTCAAAGACATGGGATCTACAACTCACTCCAACCTCACAATCTCACCAACCGCTGCCTCAATACAGCACACCATCCACGGAATCCATCACCAACTCCCAAACAGATGCAACAAAAAATCTGGCCTAAAGCCTGCTGACTCAGAAAATACCTCTACTCACTGAAGGCATATTTACATCATCCGGCACAACCGGTGCCCTGGAAGCTGTGAGGAAATACGCTCGGGGCAATACCACTCTAGCCTGTCCACCAGAACTCGACGTTGTTGGTTGCCGCACCGACTGAACTGAAGTACTCCCACCTGCCATTCGGGAAGTCTGAACCGTTGGATGCTGCTATCGATCCTGCACAAATGAACCCGCTGGCATGCCCACTGTACTCGGAGCACTCTCTCTCTGGGGACAGTTCCTACAAACATGTCCAGGTCGGCCACATCTATAACAATCTGTAACTCCCTCCCCTGTGACTGAATCCATGAACCCTTGATACTGCATCATGTTATTTACAACTTTCATGTTTTAACCGAAATTTGGGTCTCATTTTAAAATAGGGTTTTCAAGTCGATAGTGTTAACTGGTCGAAAAATGACACACTTTGGGTTTAAAGAACCTACTTGTATCAATTTTTTACATTGAGTTATGGAATTTCAAATCTCATGGAAGAAACATCAAAGCCTCTTAAGGTTTAAATCTTCTACTTATGTCATGTCAAGTATTTGTTCCATTTCTTTGCATGCTTGTGTTTTAGACTTTAATATCAAGGCTCCAGAACACTTAGAGGTCATCAAACTCAAATATAACAACACACAACAACATCTCATATCATTCATAAACATAACACCCCCTAATTTCCAACTACGACGCCTTTTCGGTTTGATTTCGGTTCTTGGTTGTTGGAGTGTTTAAGGGGATGTGCTGAGGGATATTTTGAGGGATCTTAGACACAAGATTTAGAGATTTTACTTACTTGTTTTGAGAGATCAAAGATGGGTGGAGGGTTGATTTGGACTTTGCATTCGAAAATTTCTTCGGTTTCTTCCTTTTTCTTCCTTTTTCTTTCTCAAACTCACCTTAACTCTCAAGATCAAAGTGTTTCTGGTTCCTCCCCTCTTGCACGAAAATAACATATGGAGAAGAGGGTGTTTGGCTCTCTTTATATAGGCAAGGGTAGGGGACATGTGGGAGACAAAAATGTACATTTAAAAGACTTTTTCTTCTTTTAATTAAATGTGATATGAGGTGAATTGAATGGGTGCAACTTTTGATACCTAAAAGTTATATATGGGGAACATAAATACAGCTAGGGGTCAGTTCGGGGGATAAAAATCTGATCCCACATCAATCAAGGGGTTTTGCATTGGTTTGCGTGCTATTTTGTGCAAGAAAATGCATTAAAAGTTAATTTGATGTATCTTTTTAATGTCTTTTTCTACTTAGACTTATTATTTTAATATGTTTATGAGAAATATAGTATTTTTATGTATTATCATAGTTTTTATTGTAATTAATTAAATAGATGTTGTTTTTTAAGTCAAATTAAGTTATTTTAACAATATATGACTTTTGACTTATTTTGTTATGAATGAACTTCAATAATAATTTATTTTTTTTACCTATAAAACTATATTACTATCTATATTACTTGTTTAACAAGTATTGGATCATCATAATTCTTAATTTAATACATTTCTCATCATGTTAAGTTAAAAAGAAAGCAAAAAGTCACTTTTTGGCACACTTCCCAAGGTGATCGGCCACTAAGGAATATTTTTGGTATTTTTGATGTTATTTTGTCTTTTACTACTTAATTGTACTTAAATCCTTGATCTAAGATATCTATGTGTCAAAATTTAGATTTTTAAGACTTTTTGCTGTACTATGGGCAAAATAGTCATTTTACCCTATTTGTGAGCATTTTTGATTTTTAAATTATTATTTCATGATATTTACTTCATTTAGAATGTTGGGAGACTCTTCGGGTATTAAGGTTTTATTGCCTGAGTTTTGGACCTTGTTGAGGTTTCTGGGCTGAACTTAGGGTTTTCGATTCGAGTTAGGGTTCTGAACTTCTTCTGTATTCTATGGTCTCGTGGACTATCCATCACTAATATTAGGGTCTAAGTAGGGTCTTTAAACAGATCATTATCAACTGGGTTGTTACAACTAAAATCTATATCGGGTCGTTACAACTTGATTAGGATGAATTCAAAGTACCAGAGTTTTCCTTTTATGCGACTCAAAGATTTCTTTATTGCTTTTCTTTAATTATTTTTCAAACTTTAGTGAATCAAAATCAAAACCTTCTTTTATAACTTGAATTGAATTTTTAATTTTATAAAGTCACAGTAATTTAACTTTTTTGTCTCTGTTAGATGATACCAAATCTTAATCACTATTTTACGAAATAATAACTTTTATTTAAGTTTTAAATATATACTCTTAGAGCAATATCCATAACGATAACATCAGTTAGGTCTCTCATTTATTGTGTTAGATAATTGGTATTTTTTGAAAACTTTTTTGCACTTATCTCTACAAGTCAAGTATCTACTTTGTTCTCAGTAATTCGTTCGATTCGAACACGTGTAATACCCTCAACGGTCAAATGTTTTATAATTCTTGCTAATAGAAATATGTATATATAATTTTATACATAGTAGTTCAGATTAAAATGAAATTTATTTTGTGGGGCGTTGGAGTGAGATAAGAGATGCCCATAGTGAGAAAGGATAAAATAGATTAGAATGCATATTTAGTTTTTGATTGATTTATCATTATTTAATGTCTAAAAAATATGTTATTATTATAACACATTCGAAATGGTATTTTTAACTTCAGATCTTTCAACAAAATTATAATATCAAATTTATTCTTAACAACAAATCTACGATCAACTTTCTTTTTCTTTAATAATTTTATTATCTCTCTTTATTTTTTCTCTCATTTAATTTTAACTTTATATCCTATAAAAAATAAGTAATTATTATTACTTATAAAAAAAAATAATGTTAGCCCAATGGCATTTTTAATAGATCTTTAATGACTTTAATAATTTATTTTTTAAATTAAATTAATTTAAAAAAATTATATTTAATTATTTTTAAAAATGTAGTGTCGGCACTACATGTCAAATAAGTCGACACATCTTATGTTATTTTTGTAAACTCTTTGCATCAAATGGGTTGGCAATTAGTGTTCTTAAAAAAAATATTTTATGTCGACACCAATTTATAATTAAGTTGATACCTTAAGGCAAAACACGCTTAAAATTCTTAAGTGTGCCGACAACATTAAAATTTAGGTCGACACATTAACTGCTTTGTTTAAGATGTTTCAGGAACTCAAGTGAGTCGACACTAAATGAATTTGAGTCGACACATCCAATATTAGACCGGCATCCATATTAAGTCGACACCAATGAATAATGGATCGACACCTCAGTCCCTTTGCGGGATTCAATTTTTGTCGACACCAAAGTGTTTTGAGTCGACACCAAGTGATCCTTCGAGTTCCAGACTTTGGGTTCTAAGGGTCGACACCTATAAATCCTCCAAAAAATACAATGAGTCGACACTAAAGCGAAAAGAGTCGACACTAGGACTTCAAGACTTTTTTTGACTCCAACTTGAAAATGTTGACACCACAGGATTCTAAGTCGACACAAAGGTTCCTTTCGAAAATAAAGATTTTGGGTCGATACCAAATCCATGATGGTTCGACACTGTTTTCCAGTAGCTGATATGATAAAAAGAGTCGACACCAAAACGTGTTTGGGTCAACACCAAATTTTTAATGGCTCAGTTTCTCATCAGGATCAACACTAACGAAGACTTAAGTTGACATAATGAGCAGACTATAAAGCCTTGAATAGACACCAACTCTAACATAAATCGACATCAAGGTCCCACACAAAAATTTGAAGAAATGTATAAGGTCGAGACCAAATATTCAATGAGTCGATACCACTATGTGGGTAAGAAAAATGCAAAAATAAGGTCGATACCAACGAAGATTTGAGTCGACACGATTACTCAAAAAATCAAGCCCTAGATATTTTGTATCGACACCAATGGACTTTGTGTCGACACTTGCGACGAAAGTCAAAAATGTTCAAACGGTAATATTTTAGAGCATTAATTGCCTCCACCAACCCACCAACAATCATTTACTTCAGTTGGTTTTATAAAGAGTTAATTTTTAGAGCTTAAAATCTCTAGACACTGTTCTATTGCTTGTATTAAAAACTCATATTCTTCAAAGAAGCATTTACTCTTCATAACTCCTCTAGCCAAATACTTTCACTCTCTCACTCATTTATTTTTAATTATTTATAAAGAGTGTTAGTGAATCTTTGATTCTCTCACATTTATTGCATAAGAGGGTGAGTCACCCTTGATCCTTTAAGAAAGTGTGTGAGCTCCTTAAAGAAGAGCTCAAGAAAATTTGAAAAAATAAGAGATTATTTTGTAGAAGCATCTTGAGACTGTAAAGGCTTTTGAATGCACTTGTGAAGCATTTGATTATAGTGCAAATTCTCAAGAAAAATCTTGAAAAGTTGACATAAGCTTGAAAGAAATCGAACCACTATAACTCTTGGTATTTGATTTAATTTTCTCTCTCTAACCTCTTTAACTATTCTATCATTATATTACTTATTATATTTGCTTGTAAAATTAAAAAAAATTATAAAAAATTTTTAAATGGTTATTATTATTTTAAAACCCAATTCACCCTCCCCTTTGTTTGCCTAGGATTAACAATTGGTATCAGAGCTTGGATTCTTGTCTTTGACTTAACCATCTAAGAGGATCTATGGTGACCACCAGTATTGAACCAAGTCAGCCTAAAGCTCATTCCACCAACAGACCTCCTTTATTCAATGAAATAAATTATAATTATTAAAAAGTTAAGATGAGAATCTACATCTAGACTATTGATTATGATCTTTGGAGAGTTATTATGAATGGACCGAAAAGGCCAACCAAGACGGTAGAAGGGGTATCTGTCCCTAAACCTGAGAGTGAATGGATTGAGGCTGATATAAGAGAGATTCAAAAAAATACTACGGCCATGAACCTCTTATATTTCTCTCTTGACCCAAATGAGTTTAATAGTATCTCCACCTATGATACTGTCAAAGAAATATGGGACATATTTGAGGTTACCCATAAAAGAACCAACCAAGTCAAAAAATCTAAAATAAGCATGCTTATTCATAACTATGAGTTGTTTAAGATGAAGCATGATGAAACTATTTTTAAAATGTTTACTAAATTCAATAATATCTTTATTGGACTAAAATCTCTTAGAAAGGTGTATTCTAATGCAGAGATGGATAGAAAGATTCTAAGGTCAATACCTAAAAGTTGGGAAGCAAAGGATCTTACCACACTCGCTTAAAGGAGCTTCTTGGTTCACTCAAGACTCATGAGATGAACATGAAGATGGACGATGAAGATGGCAGCAAAAAGAAGAAAGAAATAGCTTTCAAATCTTCCATCCTCAAAGATGAATCTGCTGAAAACTCCACCAGTGATGAAAATGAAGATCTAACCCACATTACAAGAAAATTCAAAAGATTTCTTAGAAAACAAGGAGGAAGAAGATTCTTCAAAAAAGATGGGTACAAAAGTGAGCCCAATAAGTTCAAATGAGAATCAAACATATTCAAAAGTGATCACAAGAAAGATTAGATCATCTGCTTCGAATGCAAGATGCCTGAACACATGAAGACTAAATGTCCCCAACTCAAAAAGCACTTCAAAAAGGGATTCAAGAAAGCTATGTTGGATGCATGGGGTGAAAGTGAGAATAGTAGTTCCGAGAATGAAAAGGAAGAAAATAAAGTTGTTAATCTTTGGTTCATGGCTAAAGAAGGCAATGAGGTAACCAATGACTCTTTTTCTTTAGAAGAACTTCAAGTTGCATTTGAAGACTTGCATGGTGAATTGAGAAAAATATGTGCTAAAAATGATATTCTAAAAAAATTGATTTTTTCCTCATCTGTTGAAATTGAAGCCTTAAAAGAAGAAAAACTTTTACTATCAAATCAAATGATTTCTTTAAAAAATAAAAACAAAGTTTTGAATAAGAAAGTTGAAGACTTTACAAAAATTGTTCTTAAGTTTACTCTTGCGAAGAAAAACTTGGACAAACTTCTTGGTATGCAAAAATGTATTTTTAACAAAACTAGTATAGGTTACCAACCAAAGAAGAAACAAAAAATTTTGAGCAATATTTTTGTTAAAGTATCATCAAATCAATTTATATGCTATTTGTTTTCATTGCTATGAGTATGGACACGCTGTCATACATTGTCCACATAGAAAGTCACATGTCTTACCTGCAAAAAAGGGTTTAGGTTCCAAAAGGAACACACCCACATGGAACTAACATCAAAGGATCTAAGAAAATTTGGGTACCAAAAATTAAAACTTGATTTTCTTTGTAGGTGTATCTCAATTATTCATTCAAGGAAGGGGCGTGATACCTTGATAGTGCATGCTCAAGACACATGACAGGTGATAAGTCAATATTTGCCTCTCTCATGCCTAAAGATGATAGATTTGTGACATTTGGTGGCAATGGTAAGGAAAAAATCATAGAAGTTGGTTGTATTGGTAAAATAACTTTTCTTTCTATTAAAAATATTTTGCTTGTTGATGGTTTGAAACATAACCTTCTTAGCACCAGTCAACTTTATGACGAAAACCACAAGGTTATCTTTGATCATGCTAAGTGTGTTATTGAAAACTCAATTAACAACTAAGTTATTTTTGAATGTCATAAGTATGAAAATGTTTACACTTTCAATCTCAATGACCTATCCAAAAACGATACAAAATGCTCAGCTGTCTTGAGTGATAACAGTTGGTTATAGCATTGTGGTGTCGAGATTTGGGATTTTGATTTCAAAAATAAGGGAATTCAAAAAATGTTTAGAAAATATTTTAACACCTTAAAAGTCAAATTTTGAAATTTGTTTTTTGTTGAAAATAGAGTCGCCACTTGGCTTTTGAGAAAAACCAAGAAAAACAACCCAGCAAACTTTTCTTCTTATTTTATTTTTCTCTCGAGAATAATACTTTTTAAGCTGGTCAAGGTTGACTGGAGTGGAGAACATATTGACATCTACATCTATGATAATTATAGCACCACTGGTCATGATGATTTTGATCAGAAATGGTGCAAACTAGTTTGGCTTGAACATGCCCCTTGGGTCGAAGATAGGAGTCTTGATTTCCTTAAGAACTAAGTCATCTTCTCTCAGATCCTGAGTCTTGACTTTTTTTGTTGAACGCTTTGGCTATCCACTTTTGATACCCTTGTATGTGGAACAGAGTTTGTAGTCATCTTTCATCAAATAAGAGAAACTCTTCCATTCAATTCTTTTGCCATTCTTTCGCAGGTTGAGTCACGTCTTATACTTCTTGATCCTTTCAAATAATTTCTGTAGCACTATAACATGACCGTCTTGATTTTTGAACTTAACAATCATGTCGCTCACATACACCTCAACGTCTTTATGTATCATATCATGTAACAAGATAGTGGCAGCCCTTTGGTAAGTTGCCCCTAGCATTACGCGATAGCAGTAGGTGCCCCATGGTGTAGTGAATTTTATTTTTTCTCTGTCTTCAGGGTCTATTAGATTCTGATTGTACCCAGAAAAACCATCCATAAATGACAAGAGGGCGTGCCCTGCTGTACTATCCACCAAGACATCAATATGCAATAGTGGGAAGTTATCTTTAGGTTGACCTTGTTGAGATGTCAAAAATCCACACAAACTCTGATACGTCCATCCTTTTTCAAGACCGGTACAATATTCGCCACCCACTTTGGGTATTCGATTACCATAAGGAAACCAGCGTTGATCTGCTTGGTGACTTCTTTCTTGATTTTCAGAGTCCATTCTAGTCGTATTCTTCTCACCTTTTGCTTGACTGGTTTGGCATCGGGATACAAAGAGATATGTTATTGGATGATTTCAGGATCAATACCATGCATATTCTCGTATATGATCATGCAAAAATGTCTTTGAATTCTTTTAATAAAATTATTAATTATTCACGTTCAACTAAAAATAAAGAAGAACCAATTTGGATAATTTGTGGGTTAATTTCATTACCCAGGTTTATTGACAAAGTTTCTTCAGTTATTGGTTGAGCACGTATTTCTTCTTCTCTTTTTTATTAAAACTTTTAATTCTTTAAGGACATCTCCTTCAAATTCAAAATCATCAGAAATGTACAAAATAAATCAAGTAAAGCAGAATAATCAGAATCTTCGTTTATTTCATTGACATCAAAGAGAGCGAGAATTACAAAATTAAAAGTAAAAGAAAATGATGCACAGATAAACGTGCCCTCTGACTCTATATCCAACTGATCAGAACAAAACAAAAATTTACAAGACTCAAACTTTGACTCGAGACTTGAATCATGCAAATTATAAGAATTTAGAAACCAGCTGTGACATTCGATGCAGATGAAGGTGGAATGACCTTATTATCAATGATATTCTGAATGTCATGGTGGAGTTTTAGATAATTGTCGATTGGGTGTCAATGGCTCTGATGGTGTGAGCAATATTGGGTGGGATTGTAGCATATCGATAAAGGATTAGGAGGTAGCAATGGATCAAGAAACTTTATTAGCCCTTTCTCGACAAGTCAATTCAGGGCTGTGGTCAAAGAGATATTAAGGGGAGTGAAAACTCTCCTTGGCATTTTTAGCTACGATGGCTGGTTGTTTTTGGGAGAAGGTGATGAAGGTAAAGAATTCGGTCGATCTAATTTGGGGTTTAGCAAATTCACCTTGTTAGAGCGAGATGCAGGGCTAGTGGAAGAGGTGGGATGGTTTTGGTTGTTGGATGGGTAAGGTTTGCTCAACTTTTAGCTTAGCTCGGCCTCATCGATATTACCAGATTGGATTGCATCTTTTATCTGAACCCCAGCTTCAAACAACTGCTCGAATGTAGAGAGCAGCTGCGTGATTAAATAAAACTTCAGAAGAGATTGGAGATTCTTGACTAGAATCCTCACCTGTTCTTTTTCTATTCGTCAATTTGTCATTTTAGTCGTCTTTTTCCTCCACCGGGTCAAAAAGTCCACAAATGACTCTTGCTTTCTTGAAAAGTGGTCTTCAGTTGCTAAGTGGTCACGTCTAGCTGGACATTATAACTGTATTGGCTGACAAATGCCGTAGCTATGTCTTCCTAGGTTTTGGTCTTTAACTTCGTCACGTCTATAGGTCCTAGGGGAGCATTTGCATCCCTAGCATCAAGGATAGGAACATCCCCTTGGCCAACACCACGACCACGACTACGGCCTCGCCCACTCCTCGCAGACATCGCGTCTATATGAAAAAGACAGAACATGAAGCACATATCATAAATCACATACGCATGTTAACACATAAGCACATAAGTTCATGCTAAACAAAACCCCACATACTGAAGAGAACCAACAAGAATGACACGTCAATCTGAATAACCTACTCAGATTCCCTACTATAAATCACGTCAGCTAAACGCGTTTATAACTTGGCTCCCAAGTTTGTTAATCCAAACATCCAAAGGCAAGACTATACTCTTAAGATTCAACCCCCATGCTCACATATACACATCATTCACATATCTAACATGCTAACATATTCATGTTATCAAAGCGTCTAAACACGTGCAATCAAGCATACACAACCAACCTCACATGGGATACACCCACTTTTCACGACTCTTAGGTATTTGAACCCAGAGCTCTAATACCAATCTGTCACGCCCCAAACTCTGGGTCACGTGAAACACCCATAAACAACCAAATATAGCTCCCAACCCGAGAACATACTCTCAAATTAAACCATACATGCATTGTATATAATCGCCCAACGGCTTACATTACATAGCTCCAACGCCGAAAAACATGTTACTACATACATGCAACAGAAAGAACAAAAAAGAAGACTATAACTCTTCCACCTCTCCAGCACCTTTAGATCAACCTACGTGACCGATATCTGAAGAAAATTAAATATCACACAGTGAGCCAAAGCTCAACAGAAACTAGACAACACGTGCAATATAAGCTAAACATGCTAAGAAAATAAGGTGCAGTTTTAGACTCTCTTTTAAGCCTTTAAAATAATTTTCACATGCAAACGGAAAAGCGAGGATACAAACCATCTTTTGACTCACTCACAAAAGCCTTAAAAATAGTTGAAAATGGTTTTTAGATCGCAATTCATATGACTCTTAAAAATAATTTGAAAATTGGTCTATCCGTCCCACAATGCAGTTCATGCAATCCATGTAACTTCTCGGGTTGAACCCGAGGGACCGCAGCCCTATCAATGCACCTTTTCGGCCTCTCGCTAATGGACCTCAGTCCCAAAACACGCGTCTTCTCGATCTATCGCCGAAGGACCGCCGCCTCAACGAAACCACCTTCTCGGCCTCACGCCGAAGGACCTCAACCATACTGCATACGCCTTTACAGACTTTTACCGAGGGACCGCAGCCCCAACACATGCCCTAGTTAACCAGGGTTAACATTCACATAACCATATGTTCAACCATCACATTCCATACACCAATGCACAACCTAACTAGGATTTAAATGCAAAAAATCACGTACTATCACTATGTTTCGCAAATCACGTCACATGCTTCACATGCATCCGTTTCTTATATCCCACATAACCATGCCTACAAAACTCTGCATTTTAAAGCATAAACCACGTTACACGTAACGATACCAAAATCATGTAATCTATTTACATAATTCGAACATAAATAAATTAGAGTTATAAATGCACAAAACCAGTTATAAACGCACACAGCCATATAACTTCACATCATGACGCCACCCGTCAGATAACCCGACACCCACTCACAGGGACAACATCAACCCACAACACCAAGCCTAACCCGAAGGCCAACGCTAAACCCCTCAAACCACAAGGTCACAAACACCACCTTTTCCCCAAAGATGTCACGGGCCCAAACACGCCCCACATCCAAACACGACGCACACAACCGTGCCCCAACAACCTATATCTAGCCATGCACGTCACCCCTGAGAACTGTACTTAAAGAAACACTCGGGCCCACGCACGACCCCCGAAATCACCACAAAACCAACCGAACCGCGAAAAGAATCCAATAGTATTTCAATTAATTAATTCCATAACTAATCAATTGAACACCGTTAGAAACCAATCGAAAACCAAGAACCCAACTAAGACCACCAAAACAAACACCAAACGCCCATACAGGACCCCAGTCGACTGGCCCCATGCCCAGTCGACTAAAAACAAGCTAGAAAGTAAGAAAAACCCAACCAGAAACATTTCAGTCGACTAACCTCCAGGTCTAGTCGACTGAACCCCAAACAGAACCAAACTAGTCGACTGACCTCCAAGTCCAGTCGACTACACCCCAAGAACCAAGATCCAGTCAACTGATCATCAAGATCCAATCGACAGACCTCTCTCGAAAACCATTTTTAAGCTACGATTTTTACCTCCAAAACCTCGAATCGAAGCTTCCAAACTCCCACCCAACACCCTCGGACATCCACACGACCAAGCTTAACACCAAAACCATGAAAGAAATACCCGACACCCGATTCCGTTTACCGAAATCGCCAAAAAAAATGATTTTTAAACTTAAAAATCCAACTTGAAACAAACTCAAATCTACAACAATCTAACAGTTAAAAAAACACACAATTACACGTAGCACCCTTATAAGACATGAGAGTTTAGGATCCTACCTCGGTGAGTTAAAAACTTGACACCTCGATCCACGTGCAAAACCGAGCTTCACCGAAATAGAATTCCGTCGGGATTGATGCGTACACCACGAGCAAAAATCCGCTGTCTGATCGTCAGAAATCGAGCCCCGGGCCCCCGAGAAATTAGAGAGAAGGTAGAGAGAAAAGAAAACTTACTGAAGAAGTTTTTAAAATATCTTTTGAAAATATCTAACTCCAAATATTTATAAACCTCTAAAATATATTTTTTCTTTATATATTTTTAAAAATTTGCACTACAACATCTCATGGCCCCAGGAACCAACTCCGCATGTATATCTAACCCCGATCATACATCAAAACGTATTTAAACATGCAAAAACAAAAACACTAAACGCGCGTCGAAAAACGCCGAAAAAAAAATAGGTCAGGATCTTTTATATATATATATATATATATATTGAATAGGGCTGATCCTTGAATAAGTGAAAAAAATTAGGCTTCTTACCCAAAATCTCAATATATTTAAAAGGATTCTTTATGGAAGGAAATATTTGAACATTACTAAATTTAATTTTACTAAAATTATATCAAATTAAATAGTGTGGAGTGTATTCTTAAGTTATTATATTTTTAATCAAATATCATTCAATATTAAAAATACTATATTAATAATTTTATTAATAATGTTTTAAAGACTAATAATTCAATTATACTAATTATATTATAAAAATAATTATTCAGCCAAATGACCAATTTGGATGCCATGGCGAGCAGAGAGATTGGGGTCTTGTGATGACAACAGGGTGGGTTGTGTACTTAAAATTATTTTATTTGAAGTTTTAAAATTTAATTGAAATTATTTATTATGTTGAAATTATTGAATACCTTGTACAAACAATTAGGTTAGTCAAATATTACTAGCCATATAATGCGGATACATTTGTTTGACAATTTATTCTCAAAATATTTTGAGCCAATTAATTTTTTCAAAATAAACATACTTTGATCAATTAGATAATAAATCTTGATTGACTTAATTCTTTTAAAAAATTACCTACTCGATGAGTTTGATATAATAAATAATTTTAATTAAATTTTAAAATCTCAAATAAAATAATTTTAAACTCACTCCCTACGTTACTGTAATCCACTTACGGCAGCGACCTCAAATCGGGCGAGTAGTTTAGCCTGACCAACGAAATAGTCTTACATGTTCTTTCCAGCTTTTGGGTTTTGGCACATTAGAAGAGATCACTGATCACCCACCGCTTTTTAGGAAATATGCGGAATTGCCATCCATGAAGTTTGTCTTTATGTACCTTTCATTAGAAGGAATTTAATTTCTATTTTTAGATTGGTTAAATACGAATATTTGATTTATTTTAATAACTCTGTGGTTATTAAGGATAATAAATAGTTTATCTATTCTGGTACATTGGTGGATGATTTTTATGTTATTATTATAATATTTCTTATATTGCAACTGAATGAATTAAATAATACATCTAATTCACCATTTAAGAGAAAGAAACTTTCCTTAATGAACCAAACATATTTTGGCACTTATGCTTAGGTCATATTAATCTGAAAAGATTAAATAGACTGGTTGAAGATGAACCGTTGAGTTCATTAAAAAATGAAAGAATTTTCAGTTTGTGAATCCTTTTTGGAGGGTAAAATAACTAGGAGGCCGTTTTCAGCTAAAGGTCATAGAGCTAAAGAACCATTCGAGCTGGCTCACTTTGACTTATGTGGACCTATGACTATTTAGGCTAGAGGAGGCTTTAAGTATTTTTTCACTTTTATTGACGATTACTAAATATCTGAATACATTTATTTGATGCACTGTAAGTCTAAATATTTTAAAAAATTCAAAGTATTTAAGGCGGAAGCAGAAAAACGTTTGGAAAAATGTATCAAAATACTTTGGTCTGACCATAGTGACGAGTATCTCTTTGTAGAGTTTAGAAATTATTTGTCAAATGAGTGAATTATATTCCAATTGACTGCACCGAGCATTCTACAGCAGAATGGTGTAGCTAAAAGAAGAAATATGACTCTTATAAAGATAGTGAAATCTATGATGAGTAATTCGAATTTACTCAATTCATTTTAGAGAATTACATTAGAGACGGCAGCTTATATTCTGAACTTGGTACCTTTTAAGCCAGTACCTTCTACTCCCACAAAATTGTGAACCGGGCGCAGGCTTAGTCTAAGACATATTCAGATTTAGACGTGCCCAGCACACGTGCTGAAAGAGAACACAAATAAGTTGGAACCAAGAATGAAAATCTATTTATTTGTTGGATATCTCAGGAGAATGAAAGGTAATTTATTTTATAATCTTAAGGAACAGAAGGTCATTGTTAATGTCAATGCCCAATTTTTAGAAGAGAATTATGTAATGAACCACAAGCCCAAAAGTAAAAATATTTTAGAAGACCTGGGAGAAAATACCTGTAGTTCGGTAGAAGCACCGCGAAAAAGTGTCACCGATATCCCATTGCCTCGTCGTAGTAGGAGGATTATTAGGATATGTGCAGATTCTAAACTAGATCAGGGTGTTACCATTAACATACCGATTTCACAACCAGATGAGCATATAGGTAATGGTGCATGGGGTTCAGAATCAGCACAGTGTGTTATTGCTAGTACATAGACGTAAGTAGTACCTCGTCGTAGTGGGAGGGTTGTTCGTCAATCCAATCGGTATATATTCTTGGGAGAGTCTTTTGACAAGATCCTAAAAGCACTAGATACTAAACCCTATAACTACAATGAAGCACTCTAAGATAAATATGCAGAATTATGGCAAAGGGCTATGAATTCAGAGAGTGAGTCTATGGATAATAATCAGGTCTGAAAATTTGTAGAACTACCCGAAGAGATAAAACCTATTGAATACAAGCGGACCTATAAGAGAAAGAAAGGAGCAGGCGGGAAGATGAAAACCTTCAAAGACAGGCTTGTTGCAAAAGAGTTTACTCATAAATAATGAATCAATTATGAGGAGACTTTTCGCCGATAGCTATGCTTAAGTCTATCCGAATTCTCTTATCCATTGCGACTCATTTTAATTATAAAATTTTACAAATGGACGTCAAAATAACTTTTCTTAACTGAAGTCTTGACGAGTGTATCTATATGGTACAGCCAGACGATTTCATAGCAAAAGGTCAGGAGCACATGTTGTGCAAGCTTACGGGATTTATTTATGAACTTAAGCAATCATCTAGGTCTTAGGTCTTGGAACACTCGATTTGATGAAGTCATTAAATCTTATGATTTTGATCAAAGTCCTGACGAGTCCTGTGTGTACAAGAAGCGTGATGGAAGCATGGTGGTATTTCTCGTACTTTACGTGGATGATATTTTGCTCATCAAAAATGATGTGGTGATGTTATATTCAGTGAAGGTATAGTTATTCGACCAATTTGATATGAAAGACTTGGGAAAAGCCAATCACATTATTTGGATCAAACTTATGCGAGATCAAAAACAAAGGATGTTAGGATTATCACAAGCTACTTGTATTGATACAGTCCTTATTTGTTTCAGCATGCAGGATTCTAAGAAAGAGTTTATCCCTTTTAGGCATGGAACCACTCTATCCAAGGATCAGTGTCATAAGACAAATGTTGAGATAAAAAAGATGAAAGCGGTTCCTTATACTTTGGCAGTATGAAACTTCATGTATGCTATACTTTATACTAGACCTGATATCTATTTTTTCGTTGGCATAGTTAGCAGATATCAGTCTAATCTGGGACAGGAGTGTTGGACAGCGGTAAAACATATAATCAAGTACTTAAAAAGAACTACGAATTATGTGTTAGTTTACTAGACAGATTGTCTAGTACTTGGGGTACACAGACTCGAATTTTTAGTCACATAAGGATTCCAAAAAATTTACCTTAGGATATGTGTTTTACCTTGAAAGGTGGAACACATCGAGAGTACATGTCATCTAATATGAGAAATTGTATAGAGATGTGATGTAGCCGTGACCAATATTGCATCAGTAGACAACCTTGCAGATCTTTTTACAAAGAGCTTATTAGTTAAGACTTTTGACAGTTATATAGAGAGCATAGGAGTCTGATATATGACAGTATGATTTTGAGTATAAATAGAAGATTATTAGGGTTGTATACTAAAAATTATGATTTTGATTTTAGTATTTTTTGGGGTAAATTACACTGATCTCCTCTAAGATTTTTGATAAAAATAGATATATCCTATATGGTTCCTAAAACGATACCAACTTCCCCTCTAATTTAATTTTTTCATAAAAAGCGTCCAACCATCAAATGTCCGTTAAGTTTTAACGAAAAAACATTAATTTTGTATAATTTAAACTTATATCTCCATTTTGCCCCCTCTCCCTCTCTTATGGCTGCTGAGTATTAAGTTAGGTTTAGGAAGGGAAAAAATGGAAAAGGGGTGAAGAAGAAGAACAGGCGCCAACACCCTCCATCGACGACGCCAATGCCGGCGCTACCTTTCTCCGGCAACAAAGACCTGCCACCGTCGGACTCTCTTTCTCATCTCCCTCTCTCAGTCTCTCCCTATCTTTCTCATCTCCCTTTCTCGGTTATATATATATATATATATACACTCTCCTCTGGGAAGTTCGTGCCATGTGTCGCCTCAGCAACCATCCGAACAACCTCAAGATCCACGAAGGTGGAGGGTGTCAGCGCATGTTCTTCTTCTTCACCCTTTTTTCTTTTTTTCTTTTTCTATCTAAAACTAACTTAATACCCAGCAGCCATGAGAGAGAGGGGCAAAATGGAGATATAAGTTTAAATTATATAAAATTAACATTTTTTCGTTAAAACTTAACTGAGATTTGACGATTGGACATTTTTTATGCAAAAACTAAATTAGATAGGAGGTTAATGTCGTTTCAAAAACCACATTGAGTATATATGTTTTTGTTAGAAATCTTAGGGGAGGTCAGTGTAATTTATCTTATTTAATTTTATTTTTTAATAAAATTAGTTTTTTCATTTTATGAGAATCTTAATGAACAGTGTATGTATTTTATTATTTATTTAATATCATGCATATGTGTCTTTTATTCTACATAGTATTTAATCTGATGTGTAGAGTTCAATTTACACATAGAAAATCAGATTATTTGTTCTTGTAAATATAAGTTTTACGTTCACAATTTAGATGGAATTGGATACATCATCGGTATGGCTGTAGCATAATATTTTAGTAGATTTGTTTTGATTATGGGGAACGGTAATTATTTTGACAATTATTTTGATTTATTACAGTAGTACATTTTGTGTCTATTGAACAGGACCAAGTTAAGGTAATTAATTTTCTACTAATTATATAAATTAATTTACACCTCATGGTTATTATGAGTGCTTATACTCTTAATTCTAAAATAATTATTATTCACGTATATTTAATATTCATTATTTTAATTTATTAGAGGATGCGATATTGTATGGGTCTATAATTTTGATGAGTTGAATAGTAGTATAAAATATATGGTGGATATTAATGTTAGTCCATGGGATTTTTAATTAGATTTTAATAATTTTTATAATTTATTTTTAAAGAATAAATTGATTTAAAAGGATAATATTTAATATTTTTAAAAAGGTAGTGTTGATACAAAAAGACAAATGAGTTGACGTATTTAACCATATGAGATGACTCATTTCTCAAATGGATTGACACTTAAATATTCTTGAATGAGAATATTTTGTGTTGACCCCAATTGATATTTGAGTCAACACTTTAAGGTAAAGAATACTTGAAATTTTCTAGTGTGTCAACACCTTTGAGCAAATAAGTTGGCACCCTAACATGTTCGTTGAAGATGTTTCAGATATCAAAACTTTAAGTCGACACAAATGAGCCGAGTCTCTCCGCATTCAAAAAGAGTCGACACAAGCTAAGTTTGAGTCGATACCAAGTGTTTCTTCACATTGGTTATCCAGAATTTTGAGTCGACACAAATTGAAGATGAGTCGACACAAATGTACTGAGGTTACGTGCAGAATTTGTGAGTTGACACAAATTAAAGAAAAGTCGACACAAATATACCAAGCTTGCCTGAAGATTTTTGAGTCGATACAAAAGTCCAAATAAGTTGACACAAAATCACCAAAGGTTCCTACACTTTTTAGTGTCGACACCAAAGGCAATTCGAGTCGACACAAAAAGGCCCTCCCGAAAAGCTGAAGAATAAAATGAGTCGACATCAAAACCATTTGTGTCGACGCCGTTGTGTTGGTAAGAAGAAAGCAAAAATCGTGTCGACACCACAAAAGATCTAAGTCGACTCAATCACTTGAAGAACCATGCCTTAGACTCGACCCAAACCGAAATGTGTCGACACTAGCGACAAAATTAAAAATATGCGGCAGAGTTCAACGGTTGAACTTTTGGAATTTATTGCTCCCACATACCTCCAACAGTCATAAAATCTCAAGAGCTTATGTAAAGAGTTACTCCTCAGCATTTAAAATATCTGGAGACCTATATTTACTATTGTATGGCTTGATTCAAAATTAAAACCCTTCAAACTCTCATTTATTGTTCATAACTTTAGCTTTTGTATCTCATCTCTTTACTTCTCATTCTTTGTCAATTTTTTCTGTAAAGAGAATGAGTGATACTCATTAAAACATCACATTTATTGTATTCAATGGTGAGTCACCCTTTATCCTTTGAGTAAGTGGGCAAATCTCATCAAAGAAGAACTCAAGAGATTAGAAGAAAAATAGAAGCGCGTTTTTTATAGGATCGTCTTGGAATTGTAAAAGATTTTGAATACACCCGTAAGCATTCTACATTAGTGATATTCTCAAGAGAGTATTGAGAATTGGATGTTGGCTTGGAAGAAGCTGAACTATTATAAATCTTGGTGTCTAGTTCATTTTTTTATCCATAACTTTTTAAATATTTGCATTATTTTATTCTTTGTTTATACTTGCTATATTTGTTTGCAATATTAAAAGATTTTTAAAAATATTTTTAAAATTGTTATTATCTTTTTGAGATCCAATTTACCCCCCTCTTGGGTTGCCTTGAACTAACAATTAATTATTGACGGAATTCACATCCCGAATAAACGGTGAAAAAGCTAATAAGCTTAAGGATTGAGCCTAGAGGGGGGGTGAATAGGCCAATAAAAAATAATGTTTTCTTTTTAATGAAAGTTCCAAAACTTTTGTAAACAAAAATCCAAAAACTAAGGAAATAAACATATGCA
Organism: Heliamphora exappendiculata; assembly: GCA_034768845.1. Lineage (NCBI taxonomy): Eukaryota > Viridiplantae > Streptophyta > Magnoliopsida > Ericales > Sarraceniaceae > Heliamphora > Heliamphora exappendiculata. The sequence goes on along the minus strand of JAOTRH010455561.1, from coordinate 8,164 downwards.
CCACAACACACGAGATATAACGTGGAAACCCTAGGGTATACTCCCGGGATGAAAATCACGGCACCAACACACAATAATCCACTATGAATCAATAATGGTACAAAAAACACGACGAGGAAGGGATTACAAACATATACCACAATGTAGACCTCACTCTGCTTCTTGACTTAGCTCCCCGAGCACCTCATTGATCCTATAGCAACCACGAGCACGACGACCCGATCTCCGTTTGACGACGGCTCCGAGTCAACTCGGTTAAGTGTGTGAATGTTACAAAAATGAGTGTGTATGAAAAGGAATGTGGTTTTGACAAGCATACACAACCTAAGGTGTTTGAAAGACACTATTAAATGCCCTTAGGTTGCTATAAAAGGAGGAAAGAAGATGGAGTAAATACAACGCACCTTTAGAGAGAAAGTTACCTCCTCAGAAGTTCAGGGGACTCTAGTTAACATAATGGACGTGCCCTGTTATGCTTATATACAAAAACAGAGCTCAACCAGGATTGGTTGAAGAAAAAGGGCAAGGCGCTCAAGCGCCAAGCGAGCGCTCAACGAGTGCATACAGGCGCTCAAGCGCCATATGATCGCTTTGCGAGCGCATTGAATTTTTTCAACAAAACAGGGTCCATGCGCGTGAACAGGGACGCGTGGGGTACTAGGGGCGCTCAAGTGCCTAGCGAGCGCCCTACGAGCGCTGCTTACTGGAGTAGAGGCGCTCAAGCGCCATACGAGTGCCTTAAGAGCGCTCTATACTGGAAAAGGTGACAAGAGGGGCGCTCAAGCGCCTATCGAGCGCCACTCGAGCGCTGCTCACTGGAATATTGGCGCTCAAGCACTATACGAGCGCCTAGCGAGCGCTCAAGGGCGCTCAAGCGCTCTGCGAGCGCCAGAGACTTAAGCCCCATGTAAGCCCTAGGGACCATGCAAGCAGTTGTAAAAGACATTTTATGCTGAACATAACCTAAACGTGTAATGATTGTGCGTAAGTGAGGCCAAATACCTTGTTGGGGTTATCGAAAGATGTCTAGACAGTTCACGGGAGCAAGATCTGGCAAAGACGAGAGCCGGAGACACAAGATAGAACATACGACCATACAAAAAACAAAATAGGGATACAGACTCCGGCGATTTTGAGAAATAGCAAAAATAGCCAACTATACTAATAATCTCCCCATTTGGCATTTTTGGGACAAAACCCCATAAACAACCAACAGACGCAATACATGAAAAAAAACTGATACAGAGAGAACCACAAACTCTAGGCATCTAAATACTAAACATGAGGCAATGAGACAGCACAATCTGTAGAGAAACTACACACCAACGCCAACAACGTGAAGAACAATAACATGATATTTAAAGCATAGCTGAAATAGAAATCATACATACAATACGACATATATGAAAAGAGATGATATCACAAGCCATGAAGATAAACAAAAGATCATGTATATAAACATCATAGCTCCACTAATAAACAGCAGTTTTAGGTACATGAATACAAAATGATAGGCTGAAAGAAAATATATCAAAAGAGACACATCAAACCTATCTACGTACATAAACTGCTGGATACATCAAAAGAGATATACAAAAAGAGCTACTCATAGTTCTCCCCCTTTTGTCACGGAGACGCCAAGGGGCAAGACCTACTACAAACTAGACCTCGTCCGGAGGTGGACCCTCGTCGTCTGAGGTGTAGAAGTCTGCATCGAGGCGGTGCTGGATGTGGGTAAGCTGAAGTCCGACACAGGCCAGCTGCTCCTGAAAGGCAACCAGTGTCCGGTCGTGAGTGTCGAACCTAGCCTTAAATTGTGCGAGATACTGTAGCACCTGAGACATCGGATAAGCAGCAGCAGCACCTGGAGGAGGAGAAATCAGAAGAGGCGGGAGAGAGGAAGAAGGACCAGCAGCAGTAGGAGGGGCAGCAAAAGGTGGATCAGCAGCAGGTGGAATATCAGCAGCCGGTGGAGGAGCTGGAGCAGCGTGAAGGGGAAGGAAGGCTGGAATGATAGCGGGATACTCGGGAGCGGTACGCTCTCCAAGAGGAGTGGCTGAAGGATCCACGTCTAAGTGTGCAGCACTCAGACTCTTAGTCTGCAAGGATAAATCACCTTTGGGGAAGAGCACGGGCTCCTTAGGGATGGTAGGGACAGAGTGGGAGTGGCAGAATCTGGTAATGAGAGAACAAAAGGGAATGCCGACAGTGCCAAAAGGGCGCTGGGCATAGGACTGGATGATATACCTGATGTGACAGGGCAGGGTGATGGAGTACCCACGCCCGATAGCATATAGGAGGTCAGCGCGGGGAGCCGTGATGTTGGACGTATGTCCAGTGGGCTCGATAACTGAAGCAACAATCTTGTTCAATGTATGATAATGAGGTGCTAGGTGATGTTGTTTTAGGTGAGAGATATGGCTGAAGGCACTGTCAGAGAGCTCACAGGAAATCTCACCACGAGATGGACGGAACTCGGCGCCTAGAGGATACTGAGGATCCTCGACCTGAGGGACATCATAGAGAGAAACAATGTCTGCGACAGAAAAAATAAGAACACGACCACGGACCCAAGTGGTCAGAGACCACTGCTCATGGCCAACTGAGGATACGTTCGCGTAGAACTCGCGAACCATCTCAGGAAGCACCTCTCGGTGACCGGACCACAGACCAATCCAGCGACGCTGAGAAAACTGCTCAGCTAGGCTGGTATGGATAAAGCTGGACACAAGCACATTCCTCTCAATGAGGATGCCGCACTCAGTAAGAACATCATAGGCTGTACGAGCCTCATATGTGGGAAGAGGGTCGAACCCTAGAGAACGGGGATGAGGCCGTTTCCACCACGAGACTTGGTCCCGCTAGTGGAGGCACCGGTGAGAAAAAATAGGAGACCAATGATGCTAGAAAGAAGAATAACGGAGAAGCAACAGGAAAGAGAAGAAGTAGAAGAGATCATACCTACGGAAGGTGCAAGAACTGGAGCCATGGAGAATGCTAAGAACACAAAGGACATGAGGGAGATGGAGGGGTGGAGAGAGAGAGAGAGAGAGAGAGAATCTAGAGAGAGAGTGAAGGAGGGAAATGAGAGATGAGAGAAGAAGAGGCACCGGCACCCTTAAAAAGGGCAAAACGTGTGCAGGCGCTCAAGTGCCTTACGAGTACACTACGAGCGCGCGCGTCAGTGCTCATTTGGCGCTTGAGCGCCTAGCGAGCGCATTTAATGCAACACTACGCACATGGGCACTCAAGCGCACGGCGAGCGCCTAGCGAGCGCCTAGAGGCGCTTGAGCGCATTGCGAGCGCTATGCACTGGAAAGCAAGAAAACAAAGATTTCAAAACCCCACACCTCAAGAGACTCCCCCTCAACAAAAGATCAAGCATAACACATGCAACCAGAGACCAACAAACATGAAAAAATTTTGTTTAGACAAAAAAATTTAATCATGCATAAGCAGATCAATGGTAGGACCCAGTGGACAGTCCAAACTCAAATTCGAGCATATGATAGATGAAAGAGAGCATCATGAGATACATATATAAACATATACAAGTGATAGTTGTATGCAACAACTTAAGATAAAAATTCGCAAACTTATAACTCTATCAAGTGTAAATGGTGAACTCTATGGCAGATGAGCAAGAGACTTGAAGAGGGGTAAGTGTAGAAATAGCCCAAGAACTAAGGCTCAAACACCGATCAAGACAACATTGAAGTCAAACCGGCTAGCATTTGGACCTTGAGTCATAAGCACAAACTTCAGCCAAGGATAAAGAAATTGGTCAAGGCACACAGCCATAAAGATATATTTATTCATCTTGAGATATGATTATCTTTTTCTTCCTTTTTTTAATTATTATTTACTCATTTTGAGAATGGAGGAGGCAAAGAAGGCATCCTTCAAAAGACGGTATCACCCAAAGGAGATAAGTAGTATGTTGTAGACCGTCAAAAATACAAGGATGAGTAAAAGGACATGAGGGAAAGCAACTTGAGGTAAACTACAAATATCGGTCAATCAAGTCATCGAAGAGGGTAGACCTAAGAAATCAGGCCGAAACGACCTTACTACCTCATCAGTCAACATGCTCCAGAAGAGTGTGTGCGCATAGAGATGAGAATTAGATTTTTTAAACATAATATTGAGCACAAGCAAAACTCACAAGAGAGTAAAAATCTGATGTACATGAAGATCCATCAAATAGCTATGCCTAAGAAGAGTAAGAAACCAACACCTCATCCAAGTCCAAGATATGCAAATAAAGGACACACACATAAGCACACAATCAGGCATACAAGCATGCAAAAGAGGAACCGAAGAAAGAAGAACGAAGAAAGAGTCAACTCTTGGGAGAGGAAGAAATACACCCAATAGTGATAAGGAACCCCACACGTTAATCCATAGATATTAGACCAATAGACATCCTAAGGAATTCAAACCTAGAGAAGTCTAAGGGTTTAGTGAAGATATCGACTTTTTGATCTTGAGTGGGAATAAACTCCAGAGTCACAACACCATCTTCAACAAGATTCCGAATGAAATGATGGCAAATGTCGATGTGTTTGGTGCATGAGTGTTGAACAGGATTTTTTGAGATATTGATAGCACTAGTGTTATCACAGAACAAGTCATAATGCCTTGGGTAAACCCGTAATCCTAAAGCATTTGCCTCATCCACAACAATTGAGTGCAAATACTCCCAGCTGCAATATATTCTGCCTCGACAGTGGATAGAGACACAATTTTACTTCTTTCTATGCCAAGAAACCAATCAGTTACCCAAATAAAAACATTCTCCCGAGGTACTTTTTCGGTCATCAATATTCCTGGCCTAGTCAGCATCATAAAAAGCTGCAAGATCCGTGTTAGTATCATGAGGATACCACAACCCAAGATTCTTGATCCCTTTAACATAGTGTATAATACCCTTGACGGCGGTAAGATGGGACTCTTTGGGACACGCTTGGAATCGTGCACAGACCCCAACACTAAAAGATAAATTAGGACGACTAGCGGTGAGATACAAAAGACTCCCTATCATACTCTGATACAAAGTGGGATCAACATCTTTCCCTTCGGAGTCTTTTACAAGTTTGATGCTCGTACTCATGAGAGTTCGGGTTTCTTTTCCGAAATCTAAGCCAAATTTCTTAACAAGGTCATGGGTATACACAAACTGCGATATAAAAATATTATTTTTCATTTGTCTGACATGAAAACCCAAGAAATAGCTTAATTCCCCAACTAAGCTCATTTGAAATTCATGGCTCATCTCGACACCGAAGTAATGAGAGTAATGATCCGAAGTAGAGCTAAAAATAATGTCATCGACATAAATTTGAGAAATGAGCAAGTCATCTTCAACCTTCTTTAGGAAGAGAGTTCTATCGGCTCCCCCTCGAACAAAGCCTGAATTTAGAAGGTGGTCAGTGAGTCTTTCATACCAAGCCCGAGGGGCTTGTTTGAGACCATAGAGAGCCTTTCTAAGCCTAAAAACATGATGGGGATGATGAGTGTCAACAAACCCTTTAGGTTGCTCAACGTAGGCTTCTTCTTTGATGTCTCCATTGAGAAAAGCGCTTTTAACGTCCATTTGATATAGCTTGAAGCGAAAGCAACATGCTATAGCAAAGAGGAGTCGAATGGACTTAAGACGAGCAACCGGAGCAAAAGTCTCTTTGAAATCAATTCCTTCAATTTGGAAATACCCTTGGGCAACAAGCCTAGCTTTGTTTCTAACAACAACACCATTTTCGTCTCGTTTATTTTTGAAAATCCACTTAGTTCCAATGACATTGTTATTGCTAGGCCGTGGGACAAGATACCACACTTCATTCCTATCAAATTATTGAAGCTCTTCTTGCATGGCAATAATCTAATTTTCATCACCAAGAGCTTCTTTTATCTTTTGGGGTTCAAATAGGGAAGTGTAGCACACATAGGTGATTTCATTTTCAGTGTGTACTTTTTTTCTTGTCAACATACCATCCCTAGGGTTCCCAATGACAAGGTCAATATGATGATTCAATTTAACCCTTGCAGATGGTTCTTTGGCGGGTGAAGGATAATCCTCGTTTTGAGGAACTTGTTCACTAGACTCAGACTCTTCAGCATCCTCACCCTCTAAAGTAGGTTTATCATAAGATGAGTCAGGAATGGTCTCATTGGGAGAGGTAGAACTCTCCTCCTCAAATAGATGCCACACTTCCTCACTATCAGTGGAACTAAGCTCATCTAACGTGGGGTCATCAACCACAATATTTGCCGACTCAACTAGAGTCAAGGTTCTCAGGTTAAACACACGATAGGCTCTATTGGTGGTAGAGTAACCTAAAAATATCCATTCATCACTCCTAGAGTCAAACTTTTCTAAGGACTCACTGTCCCTAAGGATGTGACATTTACTTCCAAAAACTCTGAAATATTTGACACTAGGTTTCTTTCCATTCCAAATCTCATAAGGAGTATGAGAAGTTCCAGGTCTTAGGTAAACTCTATTTATGGTGTAGTACGCGGTGTTAATCACCTCGGCCCAAAGGTTTCTCGGCATTCTCTTAGCATGTAGCATGACCCTTGCCATTTCTTACAAGGTCCTATTCTTTCGTTCCACAACCCCATTTTGTTGGGGAGTTCGAGGTGCAAAGAATTCGTGTTTAATACCTCTATCATCACAGAATATCTCCGCATTAGAGTTTTCGAATTCTCTCCCATAATCACTTCTAACACGGGTTATGGAGTAACCCTTTTCATTTTGAATCTTTTGGAAAATGATTTTAAAATGCTCAAACGTGTCCGATTTCTCCCTCAAGAATCCTACCCAGGTGAAGTGAGAATAATCATCAACAATAACAAGGATATACTTCTTTCCACCTAGGCTTTCGGTTCTAGAGGATCCCATAAGATCCATATGCAGAAGTTCAATAGGTCTCGTGGTGGCAACAAAATTGGTCTTCTTGTGAAGACATTTCGTTTGTTTTCCTTTTAAACAATCACCACAGACAAGGCCCTTGCCACTTGCCAATTTGGGAACCCCCTTAATGAGTTCCCTTCCGGTGATTTTAGATAGATCAACAAAATTGATGTGACCTAATCTTTGGTGCCACATTTTTACTTCATCAAGCAGAATCCTATTGCAAACATTGTTAGATTTAGGGATTATGCAATAAAAATTATTAGAAGAACGAGTACCCTTAATAATGCATGCACCAGAGGAGTCAACAATAGAACATTCATTTTGTGTGAATTGAACATTATGCAAGTTATCACAGAATTGTCCTATGCTCAAAAGGTTAGCCTTTAGACCCTCCACATATAGAACCTCTTCCAATTTAGGAAGGCCATTGGACATGATCACACCATTACCTATGATTTTTTCTTTGTTTTCGTCACCAAATGTCACATTTCCCCCAGGATATTCTTCAAGATAGACAAATAAAGATTTATCCCCGGTCATGTGTCTAGAACACCCACTATCCAAGTACCACAAAGAGGTATTATGAGTTTTCAAAACAGTGTGAGCCACAAGGCAGACATTTTGTTTTCTTTTCCAAAAATGTTGGTGAGATTGCTTAATAGAAAACTTGACTTCTTGTGAGTTATCTTTCTTATTCATAGGAGCGGGGGGTTGAGGAATCTCATGACTTAGTCTAACATGCTTCATGTTTCTAAGATGGAAGGAACTACCAACAACTTTGATCAAGTGGTGAACTTCATCAAGAAGATGGGATGATTGTTTGGCAAGATCATTAAGATGATCCAAGAACTAGTTATCAGAACTCGCCAGACGAGCTTTAGGTAGATGCATAGGTCTTCCCAGAATGGATGAAATTTTTGAAGGATTTTTAGTAGTCTTGTTGTTCATTAGTTTAAAACAATTAGGCCGAATGTGGCCTAGGACACTGCAGTGATGAAATGTGGGCACCCTCTTTTTCTTACGAACAAATCTCTCACTCTTGACACCTAGATTAGGAGGAGTGGATAATGTGGGGGTACTCGAAGCACTGACAAACACCACCCTTTTGGCATCACTTAAAAAATTGGGTTTCTGGGATGGTGGGTTTGAGTACCCTAAATCGCTCTTTTTTCTGAAGGAGGAAGGTAACTCTGTGATTCGAGAAGCTGCTTCACTTCTCTTCATCATGGAGCTAGATTCAACTAGGTC
>JAOTRH010455540.1:0-29595 GCA_034768845.1 Heliamphora exappendiculata | reverse complement strand
GTTTAGAGTTTGACTTTATCATTCTAGACATGACCGCGTTTGATGTCATCCTAGGGATGGATTGGCTGACCACCTATTGTCCCTTTATCGATTGCGATCGACGAAGGGTAACGATTTGTACACCGATAGGAGATTGCTTTTGCTTTGTGGGCAACCGGGATGAGGGTTTGGTATCTATGCCCAGTGTTGCGCAGAACCAGGGTAACTTGGGTTCCCTCTTTGCAGCTCTCATGTTGGTTGAGGGTGTTGGGGTTCAAGGAGAGTTACCTCCGGTGATTTGCGACTATTCAGATGTCTTTCCTGACAATCAGTTCGAGTTGTCGCCGAACTAAGAGGTAGAGTTCTCTATTGAGTTGGTTCCAGGAACTGCTCCCATATCCATGCCGTCTTACCGTTTTGCACCCGCTAAGTTGCGTGAACTCAAGGTACAACTATAGGAGTTACTGGATAGGGGGTTTGTGCTTCCGAGTACTTTGCCGTGGGGAGCTCCTGCTCTTTTTGCCAAGAAAAAGGATGGATCTTTGCGATTGTGTATCGACGACCGAAAGCTGAATCAAGTGACAGTAAAGAACAAGTATCCTATGCTGAGGATAGATGATTTGTTTGATCAGTTGAAAAGGTCGAGCTACTTTTCTAAGATTGAGTTGAGAATTGGGGACGAGGACATAGCGAAGACCATGTTCTAGACTCACTATGGTCACTATGAGTTTTCGGTCATGCCGTTCGGTCTGACGAATGCTCCTGCTATGTTTATGAGTTTGATGAACTGGATCTTCCATCCTTATCTGGACAATTTTGTGGTGGTGTTTGTGGATGATATTCTCATCTATTCACCCACTAGGAAGGTACACGAGGACCATCTGCGTATTGTTCTACAGACTTTGAGAGAGTATCGCTTGTATGCAAAGTTCAAGAAGTGCGAATTTTGAATGTTTGAGGTGAGATTTCTTGGACACGTAGTGTCAACAGACGGAGTAGCAATGGATTCATCAAAGGAAGATGCTGTGACGAGTTGGGAGCGACCGAAGAACGTCTTCGAGATTAGCAGTTTTTTGGGTTTAGCAGGTTACTATCGACAGTTCGTGAAGGATTTTGCAAGACTTGCAGCGCTGATGACGCGTCTGATGCGGAAGGGAGTTGTGTTCATTTGGAGTGAGTCTTGTGAGTCAGCATTCCAGGAGTTAAAGACGAGGTTAACTAGCGCACCAGTGTTGATTATCCCAGAGCGAAGATTGGGGTATACAGTGTACTGTGACGCATCATACGACGGTTTAGGCTGTGTTCTGATGCAGGGAGGAAAAGTGGTTGCCTATGGTTCTCGGCAGTTGAAGACGCATGAGAAGAACTACCGACGCATGATCTGGAGTTGGCAGCCGTGGTCTTTTCCTTGAAGACATTGCGTCATTATCTTTATGGTGAGCATTTTAAGGTTTTCTCCGATCACAAAAGTGTAAAATATTTGTTTTCGCAGAAGGACCTGAACTTGTGCCAACGACGATGGATGGAGTTGTTGGAGGATTATGATTTTGACGTGTAGTATCATCTAGAGAAGGCCAATGCTGTGGCTAATGCGCTCAGTAGGAGATCTTATGGGTCGTTAGCTTCTGTGGCTATACGCGAGTGGCATATGCTTGAAGAGATTGGGGAGTTTGATCTGTGTCTCGGAGAGACAGCGATGAGTGCCACCTTGTTCTCAATAGTTTCGCAACCTGCCTTGATTGCACGAGTGCTAGAGGTCTAGCAGACGGATCAGGAAGCTCAGATGATACGAGATCGAGTTACTAGTGGATAGGATACAACATGATTGGTTGTGGGTTTAGACCAGAGTCTGAGATTGGCCGGGAGGCTATTTGTGCTAGAGTCATGCCGTATAGATATACTACATGAGTGTCATCATTCTCGCCTTGCTGTGCATCCAAGAGGCACGAAGATGTATCATGATCTACGTCGTTAGTCATGTTGGACGGGGATGAAGAGAGATGTGATCCAGTTTGTTTCTCGGTGCCTTACCTTCCAGAAGGTGAGGGCGGAACACCAGAGACGGGCAGGATTGTTACAGTTATTACCGATATCAGAGTGGAAGTGGGAGAACGTCACGATGGACTTTGTGTCGGGACTTCCTCGATCACCTAGGGGACACGACACCGTATGGGTTATGGTTGATAGATTGACGAAGTCTGCACACTTTCTCCCCATCCGCGTGAAGGATTCGATGGTTATACTGAGTAGATTGTATGTCAGAGAGATAGTCTGGTTGCATGGAGTGCTAGTGTCTATTATTTCTGACCAAGACTTGCGATTCACCTCGCGCTTTTGGCAGAGTCTTCAGGAGGCTTTGGGGCCGAACTTGATGTTCAGTACAACTTTTCACCCCCAAACGAATGGTCAGTCTGAGAGGACTATACAGATTCTGGAGGATATGTTGAGGGCATATGTCCTTGATTTTAGAGGTTCTTGGGAGGATCATCTACTTTTGGCAGAGTTTGCATACAACAACAGCCATCAGTCTAGTATTGGGATGGCACCATATGAGATTTTATGCGGTAGACTGTGTAGATCGCCTGTGTGTTGGACAGATATAGGAGAGACCATAGTCTTGGGACCTGACATGGTGCGGGAGACGACAGAGAAGGTTGTCGTGATTTGCCAACGCCTTTTGACAGCTCAAAACCGCTAGAAGAGTTATGCAAATCAGAGGAGAAGGCCTTTGGAGTTTGTAGTGGGAGATCACGTGTTTCTGAAGGTCTCGCCACGTAGAGGTTTGATGAGGTTTGGTTGTAGCGAGAAGTTATCACCGCGTTTCATTGGGCCTTTTGAGATTCTTGACAGGATTGGAGAGGTTGCATATCGTTTAGCTTTGCCACCTCAGTTAGCATATGTGTATAATGTGTTCCATGTTTCTGTGCAAAGGAGGTACGAGCCTGATCCTTCACGTGTTAGATTGGGCCGAGCTGGGGGTTAATGAGAATGTTACTTATGAGGAGCGTCTAAGGAAGAATCTAGACACGAAGGAGCAAGTGTTGAGGGGCAGAACAATTGCTTATGTCAAAGTCCTATGGCTTCATCACGGGATTGAAGAAGCGACGTGGGAGCTTGAGTCTGGGATGCGTGCTAGATACCCAGAGCTGTTTACCTCGTGACCTTGTAGGGAATTTCGAGGGCAAAATTAGGGGGGAGAGTTGTGAGACCATGTTCTATTTCTTTTTGAGTTATATATATATTCGACGTGTTCATTCGTGTTTATATATGTTTTGATGCATGTTTGAATTTAAATATGCATGCGGGGTTGGTTCCTGGGGTTGTTGGGTGTTACGGTTCGAATTTCAAAAATTCAAAAAAAAAGGATATTTTGGAGCCCTATAAATATCTGGAGGTAAATATTTTTAAAAATATATTTTCAAAACTTACTCCCTAAGTTTTCTTCTTTTTCTCTCTATCTTCTCTCTAACTTCTCGGGGTCCCAGGGTTTGATTTTTTATGGTCTAACAGCCAATCCTTGTTGTTGGCATCGTGGTCTTTGCATCTATTCGGACGGAATTTTATTTTGACGAAACTCGATTTTGCACGTGGATCGAGACGTCGAGTTTTTAACTTACCGAGGTAAGATTCTAGACTGTTAAGTTGTTAAAGAGTGTTACACGTAATCTTATGCATCTTTACCGTTTTATATTCATGAAAAAGTGTTTCATGTTTGGGAAAAATTGGGTTTGTGGTTTGAAAACCGTTTTTCGTTGTTTTGGTTGGATGAAATTGGTGTTGGCTGTTCCTTTTGAGGCCATTGGTGATAGGCTTGGACGTGTGTGAGTTCGAGGGTGTTGAATGGAAGTTTCGAGGCTTCATTTGGGTTTAAAAAGGGCAGATCCGTAGCTCAAAAATGTTTTCTGGGTAGGGTCAGTCAACTGGACCAGGAGGGTTAGTTGACTGGATCTTGGTTCTATGAGTTCGATCGACTGGACCTCGAGGGTCAGTTGGCTGGACAGTGTATTTTGCGCGTTTTTGGCCAGATTCCAGTAGGGTATTTCGGTCAACTGGAGGGTGGGTCCAGTCGACTGGGCCTGGGCTGATGGGTGAAAGCTTTGAAAAATATGTTTTTGGAGGTTTTGAGCTAACCCTTAGGGTTGAGTCTCAGCTTTTAAAATGTTTTGATGAAAATCATGTTTTTACATGTTTTGTTTGATCTCCTTGGTTGATGGATTGGATCTCATTTTATACGTGTGTTGTATAAATTATTTTACAGGTGATTTCTAAATGTTTTTCTTAGATGTACCGTGGCAGTTGGTGTGTTGAGTTGGGCTTCCATTGCTCTACGATAAAAGTCCAAAAATGTGCGCATAGTAAGTCCCTACGCGCCTTTGGGTTAATTCCCGTAAACGAGGTTGGTGGGTGGTTAGTGCCTTCGGGTTGTGAACCCGTAAACTAAGTGGTTGGCGGGTACTTAGGGCCCTCGGGTTGTGAACCCATAAACTAAGTCGGTTGCCTCCGTGAATGGCATTGTTTACGTTGTCGTGACTCTGTATAGAACTTGTCATTACCAAGCAGGCCTTAAGTGGTGACTAGGATAACGGACATGAGTCCATAGTTGTTACCTTTGTCTGTGTGGTAGAGTCGGTACATAGGATTACATTTTATCTCTTTCTCCTCAGTTGTGTGACCTGAGTGGAGAATACTACGTTTTTACTGCTTTTCCTTAACTGTGGCATGATATCTATCAGGATGATATGCATAGTTTCAATGATGGAAAACTGATAATTTTTTAGAAGAAAACCTTTTAGCTGCTATAGTTGAACTTTTGTGCTTATGATTGCATAACCTGCTTTATAGCTTTATATAGTCTGTTTCTATTGGGCTTTGGCTCACGGTGTGGGATTTTACTGTAAAACCTTTTTCAGGTGAACATGTGGAGTTGACCTAGATGCAGTGGTGATGTAAGACTTGCTATAGTTTTTCCTATTTTTGTGACATGTACTTTTACATGTGATACCTGTTTCAGAAGGCGAGTTTGTATGCCTTGAGGCGATATACTTATTCATGTATGAGAATGCATGTTTACTGTTTATGAGAATTGAACTTTGGAAATTTTTTATCCAAATGTTATATTTTTTAGTTGATGGTTTTTCAACTGCAAATCTTATTTTCATAAACGGTGTTTGTGAGCTTTCGCGTGATCCTGGTGTTTGGGGCGTGACACGTCCAAAGGCCACAACAAGTACTGTCTCAAGGCCAAGAGAGCAAGAATACTGTGCTCGAGCTGAAGAACTCCCATAAGGGAGATCTGGAAGATTTTGTCGTGGTTGGGGGAAATTAGAAACTCGGGCTTGGAGATGACGATCCCCGGTCACAACTTTACCCGACCAGGCTAGGATCCCCAGGTACCTGCGCTCCTCTCTCTTGTCACTTTATTTCGTTAATCTTTTTCATGTTTTGCTCGGCCCCCTAATGCATTCCTTTTTAGGTGCTTACTGTAACACCACTGCTGTCCGGGACAGGAAGGACATAAGGGACGGCAGGATCAATTTTGCGCACCTGCAGCATGTGCTTGATTGGGACCACGCTGTGCGTTGCTTCAAGGGACTTTTTAGCGGTGAGCCCATCTTCCCAGAAGAACTCGGGCACTGCTTAGCTCCCGTTGAGGAACAACAGGAGGAAGACGTCGAAGGAGAGGCTCATTAGAGCACGAGAGCTTCCACTTCCAGGGCATCAACATCTAGAACCTCCACCCACTCATGTTCAAATAGAAGGACACAAACCATGTCATAGAAGAACCTGGTGGACTGCTTGCTAGGGGACCTATCCTCTTCCTCTTTATCGACGGCCATACTTCTTCCCCGACCACTGCTCCAGCTTTTCGTGCCCTTGCACTGAGCACTACTCAAAGCCTGATCCCGGCACCTCTAACTCCTCCTCCACCTCCTCCGGTGCACTAGAAGAAGAGGTGCATGGCCTCAAAGGTTGCCGATCGCCAGATAAGGAGGCGTATCGATGGTGACCCTCCCGTCCGTTCGCTAAGCACCAAACTGGGGAGCTATGAAGCAACTGAGGTACTTGCACCTCTTACTTTCTCCCATACTTGCGGTGGTCGATCCCTCACTGCTCGGGACTCGGTGCAGGCCAACCACCAGGTGGCGTGGGCCTTGGGTAAGAGCTTTTGTCTCCTGCTGGACAAGGCCGACTACCAAGAGATCTCGAACGCATCCATTGCGAAGCAAGCCACACAACACGTAATTGTGGTAAGTCACTAATCTGAGCTCACTACAGACCTCTTCTTCTTCTTCCTTCTTCCTTCTATTTTTTTTTTGGCGCAGTGACCTCCTTTTATGCGCAGGGCTTGCAAATGGGGGTTAAAGCTTCAGAGCGTTGCAGCCACATTCGGTAAAAGGATGACCTTCTCCAAGTCGATGCCCTGAAGCTCAAGGAAGACAACAATCCTCCAAGCCCAAATTAGAGAGGCCGTGAAAGCAAATGAAGACGCCGAGATTCAAGCTACTCGGGCACTGGACTCGGTGAAGGAAAACGAGGCCAACCTCGCCTCAGTCCTCAGGCAACTCGATGAGGCAAGGAAGGCTAAGGAGGAGCTGCTCAAGACTGTAGCTGACCTTGACTAGCAGAACAAATAGGCCACCCAAGCCAAGTATAACGAGGGCTATGACGCCGCTGGTGACGTGTACGAGGCTCAGGTGCGAAGCTTATAGAACCCCCTGTTCAAACTGGGGTGGGATGTTGCCCTGAGGGCCACCTCGGTGCCTGAGGACACTCCCTTTCATATGGAGGTGCCCTGGCTGCAGCCTTCAGTTCCCTTTCCCGCTCAACTTACTCACCTTATTGGGCAAGCCACCTCTCCTGGCCAGGTCGTGGAGATTGCCTCACTCTCTTCAGCTCCTCTTTCTCCTTAGGCATCCGAACAGGAACCTCCGCCTTCTCCTGAGAGCGAAGATGAATATGAAAAGCTCGAGTCCCTATAACCCGAGGCCAGAGTCATCGATCTAAACATCCTCGTCGACCTTACACTAGACGACGATGAGCCCGAGCACGAGGGGACTATCTGGACTGGGTTGGCATAGCAAGGAGAAGGAGCTAAGGAGTAGACTGGAGGAGTTGAGGACGAGCCTGTCCAAGGGGGTCTCGCACAAGAACAGACCGCCGAGGATGTCTCTTTTCAACCAGCCCAAGCTGCTTAGGCTTTAGTTGTTTCTCCTTCCCATTTTTTTATTTAAGTATGCGATGCACGGCCTCGTCTCGATTTGTGAGGTAGGCTCGCTTTAATTGTACTTTCATTTCTTATCAATGAAGACAAATTTTTGCCGAGATCTTAAGCAATACAGCTTACATTTAGTTACTTATGTTTCATCACTTAGAGTTCGGTCTCTCACGTTCCTAGCCGAGCTAGGTATATTGCCTAGCCGAGCTAGCCCTTACATCTAGTCGAGCTAGGATATTTTGTGCCCATTGGTGATCATTTGAGATCATCCAAGCACTTGGTGCTTGGTCGAGCTTGGTCTTGTATCTAGCCGAGATGGAATACCTCAGCCTAGTGGTGATCCTTTGAGATCAACTAAGCACTTAGTGCCTGGCAGAGCTAGGTCTTGTATCTAGCCGAGCCAGGATACCTTAGCCTAGTGGTGATCCTTTGAGATCAACTGAGCACTTGGTGCCTGGCCGAGCTAGGTGTTGTATCTAGCCGAGTTAGGATACCTTGGCCCAATGGTGATCCTTTGAGATCATCCAAGCACTTGGTGTCTCATTGAAGATCTCTCAACAGAAGGTGTAGAAGTCTCAAAATCACCACGTAGTATTTATTGATCAGGACTTTCTGCCTAGGACTCGAGGTCGACTAGGACTTTTGGTGCCTAAGCGTGCTAGGACTTTCTTGCCCAAGCTTGACTCGAGGTCAACTAAGACTTTTGGTGCCTAGCCGTGCTAGGACTTTTTTGCCCAGGCTGACTCGAGGTCAATTGAGACTTTTGGTACCTAGTCGTGCTAGGGCTTTCTTGCTTAGGCTTGACTCGAGGTCAACTAAGACTTTTACTGCCTAGCTGTGTTAGGACTTTCTTGCCCAAGCTTGACTCGAGGTTAACTGGGACTTTTGGTGCCTAGCCGTGCTAGGGCTTTCTTGCCCGGGCTTGACTCGGGGTCAACTGGGACTCTTACTGCCCAGTCGTGCTAAGACTTTCTTGCCAAGGTTTAACTCGAGGTCTATTGGGACTTTTGGTGCCTAGCCGTGTTAGGGCTTTCTTGCCTAGGCTTTAAGGCTTCACTCGGGGTTAATTGGGACTTTTACTGGCTAGTCGTGCTAGGACTTTTTTGTCAAGACTTGACTCGAGGTCAACTGGAAATTTTACTGCCCAGTCGTGGTAGGACTTTCTTGCCTAGGCTTGAGTCGAGGTTAACTAGGACTTTTAGTGCTTAGCCGTGTTAGGGGTTTCTTACCCAGGCTTGACTCGAGGTCAATTGGGACTTTTACTGCCTAGCTGTACTAGGACTTTGTTGCCTAGAGTTGACTCGAGGTCAACATGGACTTTTGGTGCCTAGTCGTGCTAGGGCTTTCTTGCCCAGGCTTGACTCGGGGTCAACTGGGACTTTTACTGCGTAGCCGTGTTAGGACTTTCTTGCCAGGCTTGACTCAAGGTCAACTGGGACTTTTGGTGCCTAGACGTGTTAGGGCTTTCTTGAGACATCGCTAGACTGGTCAAGAAGGTTTCTAAGAAAGGTTTCTTCATTTATCATTCAAAAAAGGAATTTACAACCAAAGCTTCAATGATAAAATTTTCTTAAATTCTAAGCATTGCAAGTTCTTGGGATTTACTTTCCTTCTAAATCTTCTAGCCTGCAGGCCCCTGTGCCTGCAATTGATATGACCTTGTATGGCCCCTCCCAAGTTGGACTAAGCTTGCCATTTAGGGGATCCTTTGTGTTGAGAAGGACCTTCCTGAGCACCAGTTCGCTAACCTGAAAATTCCTGTGGTTGACTCACCAGTTGTAGAATTTTGAAAGCTGTTGGTGGTAGGCTGCCAACTTGACCAGAGCTCACTCTCTCCTTTCCTCGGCTAGATCTAAGTCAAGAGCAATACTAAGGCAGTTGTTCCTGGACTCGAAAGCTTCAGTTATGATGGTAGGAAGTCCTACTTCCAGTGGGATCACAGCATCCAAGCCATAGGTCATATCAAATGGTGTTTTCCCTGTTAAACTTCTAGGAGTTGTTCAGTATGTCCATAGCACCAGGGGAGCTCGTCCACCCACTTTCTCTTGGCTTTCTCCAGTCTCCTTTTGAGCCTTGATAGGAGTGTCTTGTTCAAAATCTCTGCTTGGCCATTACTTTGAGGGAATGAAGGTGTTGAGAAATAATTTTTTATTCCCAAGCCTGAATAGATGGTCTTAAACAAGTAGCTATTGAACTGCTTCCCATTATCTACAACTATAGCACGCGGAATACCAAACCTGGTGATGATGTTCTTCCATACAAATTTCTTAGCGTCCACATCTCTGATATTGGCTAAGGGTTCATCCTCAACCCATTCTGAGAAATAGTTAGTTGCTATAATTAGTTTTTTTTTTTGCTAGGTGCCTTAGGTAATGGCCTAACAATATCTAGCCCCCATTGTGCAAAAGGCGATGGGCTTGTGATGGGGTTAAGATCCTCGGCTGGCTGCCTGTGCAGGGGTGCATACTTCTGACACTTCTTGCACTTCTTCGAGTATAACTGGGTATCCTTCTGCATGTAGGGCCACCAATAGCCTTGGCTAATAGCTCTGTGTGCCATAGAACTTCTTCCTGTGTAACCTCCACATATCCCTTCATGCAGCTCAAATAAGAAGTCTCGGACTTTGTTTGGGTGAACGCACAACAAGTAAGGCCCCGAGAAGGATCTCCTGTACAACTGACCTTTAGGGGATATCCAAAACCGAGTAGCTTTGTGCCTGATCTTGTGTGCTTCCTTCTTGTTTCATGTGAGTTGACCGTCGTCGAGAAATCTGATGATGGGATCCATCCAACTAGGTTCCTGGTTGTCTTCTATAGCACACATCTGTTGTGCTGCCATTTCAATGCTTGAGCTTTCTTGTTTATGTACTTTCACTGTCCTTTTTAGCCCAAGCTTGGTTGCCGAAGCTAAGGCTGCGAAGGCGTCAACATGGGAGTTTCCTTCTCTGTTGATCTGCTCAATCTGCACTTCCTCGAATCTCTTAACTAGCTTGAGAGCTATGGAAAGGTAAGCAACCATCCTGTTATCTCGGGCATTGTACTGCCCAGTTACCTGATTTACCACTAGTTGAAAATTGCAAAAAACTTCTAATTTTCTGATGTCTAGAACTCAGCACTTCTGAGCCGGGCCATCAACGCTTCATACTCGGCTTCGTTGTTAGAAGCTAAAAATTCCAATTTGATGGAGTGTTCGATCACAGACCATTTTGGAGAGATGAGAACCACTCTTGCTCTAGACCTTTATGATTTGAAGCGCCATCGGTGTGCAACTTCCATTTTCGTGCTTTTTCTTTAGATTCCTCATTTTCTAATCTTGTGTAGTCATCCTTCCCCTTCCCCTAGCTCAGACTCGAGTATGATTGGGTCCAGGCTGATCAACGTACCTTGTTTGGAGAATTCTGCTATAAAGTCCACGAGGACCTGTCCTTTAATTGCAGTTCTCGGTCTGAACTCTATCGTACTCACCGAGCTTAACTCCCCATTTTCTAATTCTCCCCGAGAAATATGCCCTACGCAGCAACGCCTTGAGCGGGTGTACAGTCAGGACTATGATTTTGTGTGCTTGGAAGTAGTGCGCTAGCTTTCGGGATGCCATGACTAAGGTAAGTGCGAGCTTTTCCAGCGGTAAGTATCTGGTCTCGGCATTGAGAAAGGTGTGGCTGACATAATAGACCGGGAGCTGCTCGGCCATGTCTAGTCTAAGTAAGATTGTGCTAGCCGAGTGTTCTGAAACTACAAGGTATACGAACAGCTCTTCCCCGAGCATAGGCTTAGAGAGAAGAGGAGTTGTGCCTAGGCACTCTTTCAATCTTTGGAGTGCCTGAGCACGCTCCTCCTCCTAGACAAAGTTTTTGCCCTTTTTCAATAACTGAAAGAAGAGATATCACTTATCTGACGAACGGTTGATAAACTTGTTCAAAGCTGCTGCCATCCCCGTTAGCCTTTATATTTCCCTCACTATTTTTGGGGGTTGTATGTTCTGTATTGCTACTATCTGGTCTTCTCTTGATCGTCCGAGCTCAAAACAATCTGGTGGTAACCTTGGTAAGCGTCCAAAAAGTTCATCCTTCCATGCCCCGTTGCTGAGTCTACTAGTTGATCAATCTTGGGTAGTGGGTATGAATCCTTTGGGCAAGCTTTGTTCAAATCAGTGAAGTCCACATAAACCCTCCACTTCCCATTCTTCTACTTTACAATGATAGTATTGGACGACCAAATGGGGTACTGCACTTCCCTGATTGCTCCTGCCTCGAGCAACTTCTCAACTTCCTCTAGTACAGCCTCTGAGTGTTAGGTGAAAGACCTCCTCTCACGCTGAACGACTGTCTTATGTGTTGGGTCAACACTCAGCCTGTGCTGCTTCACCTCGGAGTCGATGCCCGACATCTCATATGGCGTCCAAGCAAACACCTCCACATTCGATCTAAGGAAGTCCACCGGGTCGGTTTCCTATTGCTCGACCATACTTAAGCCGAGCAAGAAGAAATAGTTTGGATCATCTTCATTTAGCACGACCTTCTTCAGTAGCTCTACAACTTTTTTCGTTGGTACTCTTCCAACATCCTCTAAAAGTGGTTTTTCATGTATTTCCATCACACAAACCTGCTCATCCTTAGACGAGCTCGCCTTTTCCTGGATAGCGGCCATGAAGCACTACTTGGTTGCAATTTGGTCGCCTCTAAACGTCTCCATGCCTCTTAAGGTCAGGAACTTGAGGACCTAGTGATACGCTGAGGGGATGGCTTTCAACTGGTGAAGCCTTGTCCTCCCCATTATAGCATTGTATGGAGAGGGCACGCCCACTATTAAAAGCTGAATGCTCTTAACTTGTGCTCCTACCTTGACCGGAAGTGTGATCTTTCCCATAGGGAGGATTGGCTGGCCATTGAACCCGACCAAAGGGGTGTAGCACTTATGCAAATCCTCCTTTTTGTGTCTTAACTTGAAGAAAAGGTCGGCGTACATTACCTTCGCCGAGCTCCCCTGATCAATCAGGATGCGCTTTACGTTATATCTCCCAATTCGATGAGTTATGACAAGCGCGTCATTGTGCGGGTGTTCAATCCCCTCTATGTCGGCATCTATGCAGGTCTGGTCTCCCACTGAGTATTCGTTGCTCGGACACTTTCTTTTGCTCAGACCATTTTGCCCAAGCTGAGTCTGCATGATCTCTCGTTCATGTGCTGCTTTCTGGTTTCCATTCCTTATTTCGTTCGATGACTCAGTCCCGGGGGCTGCCTGTATGACGCTAATCACACCTGCTAGCTCCTTTGGCCCTGCCCCATGCTCGGCCAGAGATGCTGCGTGTTTCTTAGCTTGGGCCTTTCTTTTATCGATGTGTTGCCCAAGGTTCTCAGCCTTAACCTGATCTTCCAAAAACCTTCTAAATGTTCGGCAACGATCTGTAAAGTGTCTGTGCTCCTTATGATAGGAGCAACGTTTCTTCTCGTCCCTCTTGCTCGAGTTAGTGAGCATCTTTGGGGGCCAAACAAACCAAGACTTGTCCTTGATCTAGTGAAGGAGCTTGTGAATAGGCTCCTTGAACACTGTGTTAGCCACCTCATAAATGCTATTTGGCACCTCGCGCTCCCTTTCCCTTTTAGGCTTCCTTTTGGCCTTTTTGACTTCCTTATTTTCTGCTCGGGTTTCTTTGTGTGTAGCTTAGGTAGGTGCCTCATTGACTGCTTCTCCTATATCCTCCTCAATCTTCGCATACTGCTCTATCCGTAGCATTAGCTCGGCCATGCCCTGAGTTGGCTTTTTGGTCAAGGAGTGCCTTAGCTTATGGCTTTTGTCCAGCCCAAGCTTGAAAATGGCCACAACATGTTGCTCGTTGCAGTCATCAATATCGTTGAACGTCTCCCAGTAGCGCTGAACATAAGACCTTAGGCTTTTGTTCTCCACCTTTCTGAGGTTGAGCAGGGAGTTGATCTCCCTAGACTACCTGCTATTGGTAATAAATCTCATTGTGAATAGCTCGGCCAACTGTTTTCAACTTCCAACTAACCCAGCAGGGAGTTTGTCAAACCTGTGTAACGCTACCTCACCCAAACTAAAGGGGAATATTCTACACATCAGGGCGTCATTCCCATTCTAAAGGGCCATCATCTATCAGAAATGTCGTATGTAACCCATATGGTCGGTCTTTCCATCGTAGAGACTGAATTTTGGTGTCTGAAACTTTCTGGGTGGATCCACTCCGTCCACCTCTCTCATGAATGGGGAGGTTGATATATGTTCCAGCGCCCTCCGAGCAACATCTTTGGTTGACCTCCCCGTGGTCAATTGTAACCTCCATTCGACCAGAAGGTGCAGCCACTACTTGAGCTCCTCTTTCTCATCATCACGCCTGAGCTCCTGCCCAGCCTAGTGTTGCTACTCTAGAGGGCGTGCTGCTGGTGCATGTGTTGCTGGACGTTTGTGTCTGTCCTTGCCTCCTCCTTTTTGTGCCTGAGATTCGACTCCTGTCTGAGGCCTCATCTTGCCGCTCGAGTGGTGGTTTCCTCCTTCCACTTCGACTAGCTTGAGGACGATCAGGGTCTCTTCTTGGGTCTCTGTTGGACCGTTGGTAGCCCGACTGAACTTCCGACGAGTATCATCGGTTCATGCGAATTCTTACCTTATGAAGATCTCGCTAGAGTCTGACCAGTTGCTGGTTTCGCATGGTCAGTTCGTTCTAGTACTCCTCCACAACCTGTTGCATCGAGTAACATGGCAAGTAGTCCCCATCAAATGGTGTGGTTTCGTGAGAGCTACCAGCATGAGTCTGCTCTCTTTTCTGGTTGATCCTTGACCCACCAACGTGGATTTTAGAGTGCACATGATGTCTCCTTCAATGGTGAGTTGCACATGATGCTTTTGCTTGTGGTGTGTGTTGCTCTCTCAGCTCTTCATAGGCGTGGTTTCCTCGGCCTAAGCATAAAGGCATTCTTAGTAAGATTTTTCACAGACGGTGCCAAATTGTAGAGGATTGAGGTATGGATCTATTGTTCCCATGTAGGCTGGCTGAACAGTCCGGGGTGTATTCTATGTGTCTTTGCACAAGATGGGGGTGAGATGCCTACCAACAACTTTTACCGGTAGAACCTCCAATGATGGAGTTAGATAGGGGTTTAGAAAGAGAAGCTTGAGAGAACAAACTAGTAGAGTTTCTCTTAATGAATTAGAGTGCATACCTTCTCCTTCTAAAGTGTTGGTTATTTATAGGGAGAAATTTACTTGACCCGCTTTGGGAGTCCGACCTGACCCGAGTAGGTCGAGTTATCCTCTCTCTGATTAAGACTCAACTGTCAATCTGATGGTGACTTATTATTGCTATTATTCATATCTTTTCCCAAGTTTCATTTGTCATGTCAAGCTGTCTATTGGTATCCAGACCTAGTCTGAGGTTAGGTCAATCCTTCCAACACCCTAGCCCCAAGGCTGGTTCAGCTGCCACCGGTCTCTTATCACGAGTGTCACCCTGTGATAGGTGTATCACAGGTACTGATTACCATGTATCAAGCCTCAATGTCACGCCCCAAAATTCAGGTCACGTGAAAAGCCCACGGAACAACAATTTGGGATACCACGATCCACCAAACCACCCAAACTCAAACGAGTCGAAGATCAAAACGAAAACGAGATTTTATTTGTAAAATAATTATCAAAATATGCCATTTTGTAAACAAAGGGTTATCTCCAACCCGGAACAACGAAACTACTAACAACCTAATGTTCTTCTCTCAAAACAAATATACATTCCATACATGCATAATATATCGCCTCAAGGCTTACAAGACATTCTTCCAATAACAAGCAATACATGTAACAATACATGATTTCCATAACAAAATAGAAAGAAAAAAAAAACTTAAAAGAAGTCTTCTGCCTCCTCAACTCCTCTAGACCATCACTCATGATCACAGTCACCTGAAAAAGATTTTCACAAGTCTCACAACGTGAGCTAAACCCCAATAAAAATAGACTATAATATAGTAAAGCGAGATATGCAATCACATAGTATAGAATCGACTCAACTATACGAGCCTCAAAATGATTTTTCATCCTTAAAACCACACATTTCATACAATATAAATAACATTCAACAGTTAAAGAAAAACAGTAACAAAACGTTATTTTTCACTCGGTTCCCATAACCAACAATGGTCCCTATGTACCGACTCTGTCACACCAAGAACAAAGGTAATAACTATAGACTCTCGCCAATTAACCTAGACTGAGGCCATACAAAGACCCACTAGGTAATGACAAGTTCTATACGGATTTACAACAACGCACGCCTCCCACTGGGACAACCACTTCATTTACGAGGATTAACCCGAAAGAGCGAATCACCTACTTGTGCAAAATTTTTAGATTTTCACCGAGGAGCAATAGCAGCCCAAAGACACATGCACTGTCACAGCACATCTTCGAATTATTAAAAATCAACACGTAACTCGACTAAAAAAATATTTAAAATCATACATTAATCATGTACAAAACATCCAACGGCCCTTCGCCACGCCGTTCCTAATCAAGAAAAAACGATCAACATTTTTCAAAGATTTCATTGTTTCAACCGAAACATTCAAAACCATGACTCAACCCCAAGGGTTAGCCCAAAATCTCCCAAAAATTAGGTTTTCATAACTTTACATAAATTTCCCCATTTTCAAATCACATTTTTGAAAACCACGGACATCCACATGTCCACCAACATGTAATAAACCAAAAGATATGCAAAACATTCTTTTTGCTTGAACAAACATGGTTTATGTTAGGGTTGGTATACTGAAAATCATATTTTTAGTATTTAATCTTATTTTAATAAAATTAATTTTTTATTTTATGAGAATCTTTATAAGTAATGTATGCGTATTATTTCTTTGTTACACATAGATATTCAATATTATGTATAGTATTTAATCTGGTGTGTAGAGTACGATTTACACACAGAAAATTAGATTTTAAATTCATACAGAATATAAGTTTTATGTTCACAGTTTAGATAGAAGTGGACATACCATCGGTACGACTGTAGTATAGAGTTTTAGTAAGTCTGTCTTGGTTACGGAAAATAAATAATAGCATCGTCTATTGTTCCGACTCTCTGTATTAGTACACTTTATGTGTATTGAACGGGACATTTTGGGTAATTAATTTTATACTGACTATATAAATTAATTCACACTCCAAAATTATTATGAATATTGTTTATCTTCTTAATTCTAAAATAATTATTGATTTGCGTGTATTGAATATTCGTTGTTTTAATTTATTAGAGGGTATGATTTTATATGGGTCTATATTTTCGGTGAGTTGGATAGCAGTATTATTTATATGGAAAATATTAATTATTAACGAAATTCACATCTCAAAAGATCGGGATTGACGATACCCCCTTAAGGAAGTTTATAAGTTTTGACCGGGCTGAATTCTACAGGTGAATTTGATTGTCCGGTGGTCAAGTAAGTTAAGCGAAAGGGTTTAATAAATATTAAGATGCCGATTATATTAAATTGTCAGTAATTAAATTTAATTGACGGGTATCGAAAATCTTAACGTGGGGAGAAATGGTAAGTATTTAACAATAGGAGCTCAATGCAAGAAGGTTTTGAGATTATGGGTCAGAGTACAATTATAGTTCTTTAGTGGTGTGAACTGTAATATAGTATTTTATGAAAATTGCAGAAACCGCTGCTGTCTTTTCATAATTGTAGAAACCGCTGGTAGGTGTCTGTGTTCTACTGGAAGTCTTACTCATAATTACTTCACAGGTCCATGCTGTAGCCTTATGTATATGCGGGTAGGTTAAACTAGTTTTAGAACATATAACTTTACTTTTAATACTAAATATATCTGCGTTCTGTCGGTACGAGTTCTCGATAGTCCGTAACCCACACTACATTCGAGAATCGCGTAAGGGAATACAGTAGAAGATCTGACAGTAGTTTCAACTCGAAATCAGATAGTAGTTGAAGAAACGATTGACAAAAGGTGTTCTTCTAAATTAACTTTGGTTGCACGGGTTTTATTTTGACCATTCGTCGTCAAAAGTTTTATCTGGAACCCGTTTCAACGTTTACCAGCCTAATTAATTTTTATCGAAAATCGTTTACAAAAATAATGATCTTCGTTGTCTTGCTTACAACAAATTTGTATCAGATCTGTTTTATTTTTTGTTTACGGTTATCGGGGTCAGATAGTTTTAGAACTGTTACTAACTTTATTTTGCACGCGTTCTAAATTCTGATTTTATTATCATTATTTATTTTCATGTTTGATTGAATGATTTGAATGAATGATTATTATTATTTTTAACCACGAGAGTTGATTGTGGTAAATTGATTGTGAACTCTACGGAGGCATAGGATCAATGTAAAAAATTTTATTTTTTGATTTCTAGTTTTTTTTATTTTCGTAATCAAAATAAAATGAAAAAAGAGGAACAAGAAGAACACAAGCGGCGGTCGCACACTGATGACTTGGGAATTTTCATGATAATTCATGGCTTGATTTCAAGATTTGGGAATCATGAAAAAGCTGCCAAACACTGCCTAAGGCTGCGGCAACTCCAAATGCCAGATATACAGAAGCGGTTGGCTGCTGTTTACCAGAAGGTGCTGTGGTTTTTCAAGCCAAACGCAGCACTGTTTCAGTGTAAAAAGCACCATCAAAGCAGCAGTTTCCAAACACAGTAGCGCCAAGCACAGTGGCGGAGCAAAACACAAGCCGCCGGTTTCAAACAGTGCAAATCCAACACAGCAGCGCAATTCCAGTAGGCGCTGTTTTTTCGAGACTGTTTCAGCAGCGTCCAATACTGTTGCAACTTTCCAATCACAAAAACACAGCAGTGATTTCCAAACAGTGGGTGCTATCTCCAAACAACAAAGCAGCTATTTTCAAACCAAAAAGAAGTGCAAATTTCGGCGAAATTTCTGAACACAACAGGCGCTGTTTTCCAACTCAGCCAATGTCGGTTTTTCAAAGCAAGTAGTGGACCAATTTTAATTCCAATCAACCAAACGGCAGCGCCACAAAAACAAACCGCATGAATATGTTTCAGTAGAGCCTAGGGTGCTAGCGTGCGGTGGGACTGCCGCGGATAAGCTATTTTTTGTTTTGTCAGATAAGGCTCGGGTCAGTATTGTATTTGTATAACATTGTAAGTCAAAAAATTCTTATGCAATCGGGATACAGAAAGATGATACAGATTGAACCTTTGAAACTTATCTTTTAACAGAAGACTGAAACTTTAGAGTTTCAATTTGCTCATAAAATCGAAAAATATTTATCTTGTATTTAATTTTTTTTATATTAACTGCGTGAATAATAAATATTGATTTTATTTATCCTGTTAATTTAATTAATTCAAAAAATTCAGTTTTAATTAAAATATTTTGTAATAAAAATAAAATTAAGTTTTTTAAATTAATTAAATTTAATTAAATAAAAAAACTTTATATATTTTATTTTTTTACAAAATATCATATTTAAAGATGATTTTTTAAAAATCTGATATCTTAGAAAAGCGTGGGAACTAATTTCGATGTTATAATTAATAAAAAAATTTAAAAATATTTAATCGAAATAAATTATTATTTTTTTAAAATTATGAAACAGAAAATAAAATAAATAAATAGCTTTAATCACTATCTTAGTTGAAAAGCTAAAGAAAAAAATGTGCATTTATTAAATTTTATTTGTTACACATTTAAACACGAAAAGATAGTTTGATAAATCAGAATTTTTGAAATCGTGTACACAAAAAGATGTTTGATTCTCTCATATCGTGTGACTTTCAAAATTAATAAATTTATTTTAATTAAACGAATTTTTATAACCCTAAAAAATATTTTAAAAATCTGAGTGGGAGAGGGAATTGATTCACAGATAAATCCCGCGGTCTCCATTACCAGTTTGTAGGCGATGCAATTAAATCTTGTGTGTTGGCAGTAAGACTTTCATCCCCATCGAACAGATTAATTGCGGTATCGCCAATACAAACCACATTTAAAGATAATTCTAGATAATTGTTAGTGTAGATCACTTTTTTATCTGAATAGTTCATTGAGAAGTGATTAATTTGAGATTAGGTGATGGTTAACACTTAACTGTATATAATAGTATCCTCTCTATTTAAGTCACTGCTATTATATACTGAACTGAAGTTATATCAGCTATTTAATTTTACTTGGCATGGTCAGTTGCCTAAATAGTAAAATTAAAAAGAATTGCCCTGTCTAGTCTTATGAAGGATAGTAGACGTCCTCCCATCGAGGCATACTATTCTCAGGTTACCAAGCTACTGGCGAATTAATTTTAAAATAGTAGAGGGAACCAAATTAAAATAAATTTAAATTTTTGCTCGTCATAATTAATGGTATTTTAATTATGTGATTCTCAGGATCAAAATGGCTTTCAACCCACTCGCTTCCATTCTCAAAGAAAACAAATTTACGGGACCGAACTATGTTGATTGAAAAAAGAACTTGGATATTTTAATTGGTGGATAATCTGTATATTGTATCTCCTATCTCTCTTACACTACAACGAACTGAAATGAATAACACATCTATTTGACCATATAAGAAAAAGTTTTCTTCTTTAATGAATCAAACGTTTCTTTGGCCCTTACGCTTGGGTTATATTAATATAAAAAGGATAAACAAACTAGTAGCAGATGGACTTTTGAGTTCATTGGAAGTGGAGGCACTTTCAGTCTGTGAATCTTACTTAGAGGGCAAGATGACAAAGAGGCCTTTTTCAGCCAAAGGCTGTAGAGCTAAAGAACCATTGGAGTTAGTTCATTCTAATGTGTGTGGTCCTATGACAATCCGGGCTAGAGATGGCTTTGAGTACTTTTTCAGTTTCATTGATGACTACTCAAGGTATGGATACATTTGCTTGATGCACCGTAAATTTGAATGCTTTGAGAAATTCAAAGAATTCAAGACAGACGCGGAGAAGCATCTATGTAAAAGTATCAAATCACTACGATCCGATTGTGGCGGATAATACCTCTTTGGAGAGTTTAAAGACTACTTGTCATCAGAGGGGATTACATCTTAGTTAACTGCACCTGGCACTCCGTAGCAGAATGGTGTTGCAGAAAGAACGAATAGAACTCTTATAGAGATGGTGAAATCCATGATGAGTTATTCAAGTTTACCCGATTCGTTTTGAGGACTCATTTTAGAAATAGCAGCTTACATTATGAACTTGGCACCTTCTAAGTTAGTATCTTCTACTCCTACAGAATTGTGGATCGGGCGTAAGCCTAGTCTGAAACACATTCGTATTTGGGAGTGTCCAGCACATATGCTGAAAGAAAACGCGGGTAAGTTGGAATCGAGGACGGAAGTTTATTTCTTTGTGGGGTATCCCAAGGGAACGAAGGGTGGTCTATTTTATAATCCTAAGGATGAGAAGGTCATTGTTAGCACCAATGCCCGATTCTTATGAGAGGATTATATTATGGATCACAGGCCCAATAGCAAAATTATTCTGGAAAAATTAAGAGAAAATACCAGTAGAACGGAAGAGAAACCACAAGTCACTGATATTCCATTACCTCATCATAGTGGGAGGATTATCGAGACAGGTGCAAATCAAGAACATGGTGTTGATGCACAGGGTTCAAATTCTGCATAGTCTGTTATTGTTAGTACGTAGACACAGTTAGTGCCTCATCGTAGTGGGAGGGTTGTCCATCAACCTGATCGGTATCTGTTCTTGGGAGAGTCGTTTGACAAAATTTTGGTAAAATTGGATACCGATCCCTATAGCAACAATGAAGTACTAAAAGACAAAGATGCAGATCTTTAGTAAAGGGCTATGAATTCAAAGATGAAATCTATGTATTTTAATTAGATCTGGAAACTTGTAGAATCACCCGAAGGGATAAAACTCATTGGATGCAAGTGGATCTACAAGATGAAGAGAGGAGCAGATGGAAATGTTGAAACCTTCAAAGCTAGACTTATTGCTAAAGGGTTCACTCAGAAAGAATGGATCGATTATGAGGAAACCTTTTCGTTGGTAGCCATGCTTAAGTCTATCCAGATTCTCTTATCCATTATCGCTCATTTCGATTATGAAATCTGGCAAATAGACATCAAGACAACTTTCCTTAACGGAAGTCTTGACGAGTGTATCTATATGATACAACCAGATGAATTCTTTCTAAAGGGCCAAGAGCACATGTTGTGCAAGCTTAAGAGATCTATTTATGGATATAAGCAGGCATCGAGGTCTTGGAACACTCGGTTTGATCAAGTTATAAAGTCTTATGGTTTTGATCAAAGTCTGGATAAGTCTTGTGTGTACAAGAAGCATAACGAAAAAGTGGTGATCTTTCTAGTACTTTATGTAGATGATATATTGCTCATCAAAAATGATGTAGGGACATTATCTACGGTTAAAGTATGACTATCTAGGCAGTTCGATATGAAGAACTTGTGAAAAGCTAGTCACATCCTTGAGATCAATCTTGTGCAAGATCAGAAACAAAGAATGTTAGGCTTATCACAAGTAAAATATATTGATGATATCCTTGCTCGTTTTCGCATGCAGGATTTCAAGAAAGGGTTTCTCCCTTTTAGGTATGGAATCACTCTATCCAAGGATCAGTGTCCTAAGACACCTAATGAGATAGAGAAGATGAAGACGATTCCTTATGCTTCGGCAGTAGCAAGCCTCATGTATGCTATGCTTTGCACTAGATTCGACATCTGCTTTTTCATTTGCATGATTAGCATGTATCAGTCTAATTCAGGGCAGGAGCATTGGATTGTAGTAAAGAATATAATCAAGTACCTGAAAAGGACTAAGAATTATATATTGGTTTATTAGGAAGACAGTCTAGTACCTTTGGGGTACACAGACTCAGGTTTTCCGTCTGATCGGGATTCTCGTAAGTCTACCTCAAGATATGTGTTTACCTTAGGAGGTGGAGCTATAAGCTGGAGGAGTATCAAGCAGTCCTGCATTGCAGCTTCTGAAGTAGCCAAGGAGGCTGTTTGGCTCAAAAACTTCCTGTTGGATTTAGATGTGGTACCTTCAGTTCAGTCGGCTATTACACTTTACTATGATAATAGCGGAGCGCTTGCAAACTCGAAGGAGCCAAGGGTCCATAAGAAAGGCAAGCATATTGAGCGTAAGTATCACATGATACGAGAAATTACATGGAGAGGTGATGTTACTGTGACCAATATTGCATCAGGAGACAACCTTGTAGATCCTTTTACAAATAGCTTACCGGCTAAGATTTTTGATAGTCATGTAGAGAGCATGGGAGTCAGATGTATGGCAATATAATTTTGAGTATAAGTGGAAGACTGTTAGAATTGGTACACTAAAAATCATATTTTTAGTATTTAATCTTATTTTAATAAAATTAATTTTTTATTTTATAAGAATCTTTATAAGCAATGTATGTGTATCATTTCTTTGTTATACATGGATGCCCAATATTCTGTATAGTATTTAATCTGGTGTGTAAATTACGGCTTACACACAAAAGATTAGATTTTAGGTTCTTACAGAATATAAGTTTTATGTTCATAGTTTAGATAGAAATGAACATACCATCGGTACGACTGTAGCATAGAGTTTTAGTAGGTCTGTCTTGGTTACGGAGAACAGATAAATATATCTGGATTTTGACGGTATAAGTTCTCGATATTTCATAACCCACACTACGCTCGAGAATCACGTAAGGGAATATAGTAGAAGATTTGACAGTAGCTTCAACTCGGAATCAAATCGTAGTTGAAGAATCGATCGACAAAAGGTATTCTTTTAAATTAACTTTGGTTACACGAGTTTTATTTTGATCATTCGTCATCAAAAGTTTTATCTGGAGTCCATTTCGGCATTTGCCCATCCAGTTAAGGCTTACCAAAAATCGCCTTACAAAAATAATAATCATGGCAGTTTTGTCTCCAACAGTTTAAATACAAAATCTAACATTTATAGCATTTTAAACGGTAGGAAAGCATATAATCGCATGTAATACCCTTTAAAGACAAGATAATCTAGGATCCTACCTCGTTGAGTTAAAAACTCGACACCTCAAACTCCGGTGAAAAACAAACTTCGTCGAAATGAGATCTCGTTCGGATGAACGCCAACCGCCGGGCACGGATACTAAGAATCGGATATTCGATCGTCAAAAACCAAGCCTAGGCCCACCGAAAAACTAGAGACAAGGTGGAAGACTATGTGTAAAAGAAAGAATCTTGGTCTAGAAGCTACAAGGTCTCAAAATATCTAGCATAAGACTGATATTTTTATGCCCCGCCCAAAACAGAAAGTCAGTCGACTGAAAAGCTATTGAAAAAACTAAAATTTCCCCACCGACACAGGTTAGTCGACTGAACTAGCCACATCAGTCGACTGAACGATGGAGAAAAAACAAACCAACCAAACTTCCCATATCAAAACTCGAACAAGTGTTTACATATAAACATATGCTGTTTTAAAACGATGAAGCAATAACCAACGCATCGAATAAACATTATGAAAATAAAATAGAACCTGGTCTCACACCCATGCTCAGCTTTCAAGGTCACTCAACATATGCTGCTCGACCATTGATGCCAAACACTTTTCTTCGGTTCCTCGACTATAGTCCCTCCACTGAGCTTGGGCCCACAACTGTGGCTCGGCTTCACCTGTCTCGAGATCTTATAAGCTCGATAGCACTGTTCCTGTGTACTCGGTCCATTTTTTGAGCTAGGATGGGTATACCGAGGTGTAGTGTCGTGACCAGGTGAGCCGCGGCGCTGTACGACATTTCCATGTGGGTGTCTCATGGCTCCTATCGGAATTTGACCTTCCTCAATATATATATATATATATATATATATATATAACATATTTTTTAACAATATATTAAGACTAGAATAAAAAAATTTACTTTTTTTTGTTTTTGCTTTTACTTCTTATTCTTTCTTTTTAATTCTAACCGTTGATCAATTTTATTATTTTAATATTTTATCATGTCATTTTTATTAGTATTAATCTCTTTTAATGTAAAAATATATATTTCCCGTTATAGCCCTTTCTCTGCCCTGTCCTAGCCCTACCATTTCCCCAATTAATTTTTCCTTTCCTCGCCCTCATAGTAAATGGAGTGGAGTGGGGGAACACATCCCCATTCCCGCTCACCCCATTTTCATCCCTAATTGATCTCCTAGAACGCCCACCGTGAATATTATCGAACAGGAGTAGTCTCTTGAGAAGTGAAAATCGTTATTGTTGTCTGGCTGAGGTTGTTAGGAGTAACACTAATGACAAAGTTAGCGTTTGGTGGTAGGTGAGAGCACACACACACACACACGCATACATAGAGAGAAAGAGAGAGAGAGAGAGAGAGAGAGAGAGAGAGAGAGAGAGAGAGAGAGAGAGTTTAGTTAAGCCAAGTTAGTCGACCTTTAATCTGAGCTAAATAATCCTATTTATAGAGTTTGGTTGTTACTTGTTGTACAATGACTATTGTGATCTGACTTCCATCTTCATGCCCCTAATTGTTGGAACTACCTTCCCTTGGTGATTAATTGACTCTGTATCATCCTTTCCTCTACGTCGATAGATATGGTGGTTATTAAATTACATTTAATGCATGTCAAATCAAATTGTGTAGTTTCATATTGTTCACCATACACGGCTAGACATACAATAGTATGTCGGTACATCGATATTATTGATTGAGTTGATTGACGCCACGTTGCCGAATAATATTTCCACGTGGTTGAGCTATTATCTTTAGTTCCTTCATTTTCCCCTCAACTTCTACTGTTCTTCTTCAACGAGCAATAAGAAGATGAAAGTTCTTTCCAACTTTATTTTGGCATTTTTCAGTACTTATTATTAGGGTAAAATTGTGGTTGTCTAGTCCTTTCTCTTTTGCAGTCCTTCCTGTTAAACTATTACTCTTGGTGTCTCATCATATCCTTTTTGGTACATGGTTGCATGGAGTAATGTCAGTTCATTGTCCCTGGTTCGGCAAGCAAGACCGGATTAGCTAGCCTTGTATCGCTTTTTCTTCCTTTTGCCCATGTGTCAACCTCATATTCATTCGGGGAACTTCCTGTGCATTATTTTGTCAGAGTCGTATACTAAAAATTATGTTTTTTTATTATTTTTAGTATTTAATTTTATTCATTAATAATTTTTTTTTATTTTATAAGAATCTTAATGAGCAATGTATACAGTTTTATTATTTATTAATATTATGCATGAGTGTCTTTAATTCTAAACAATATTTAATCTAGTGGTACGCCCCAACTCCGGGTCACGTGAAACACCCACAAACAACCATACAAAACATCTAACCCGAGAATACACACTCAATATAAACATACATGCATTGTATAAAAACGCCAACTGGCTTACATTACACGGTTCTAACACCGAAAAACATGTAAACGTACATAGTTTTACAAAAAAACAAAAAGGAAGACTACAGATCTTTCGCCACCAGCTACCCCAGATCAACCTGCATGACCGGTACCTGAAGAAAATCAAATTCCACACCGCGAGCTAAAGCTCAGCAAAAACTAGACAAGCATGCAATATAAGCTAAACATATTAGGAAAACGAGGTGCACTCACATGAGCCATAAGAACAATTTTATATCACAACCCACCAGAATCAGAAAATAGTTTGAAAACACGACTCGCACGAGCCTCAATAGAAAATAAGTATATGTATGCAGCACATGTATACATATCTAAACCGACTCGCAAGCCACAACGACAACTCTACCACAACCGACGATAACTCATGCAATCCATGCACTCACCCGGCACCGCACGTGCAACACATACATCGTCAGGACTTCGTTTCCGTCCTTCAGATACTCACACAAAAGTGGATCGTTAGGACCACATTTCTGTCCCTCCAATTCTCGCACACACACACATGCATCGTTAACCAGGGTTAACTTATATCGGACCATGTTTCCATCCTTCGTCAGCCAAGGCTAACATTTATTTTAAAAACATATAAGACCACATTTTCGTCTTATGTTTCACGACCATATAAGACCATATTTTCGTCTTATATTACCGATCATTCATTTCAAAACCAAATAAGACCACATGCAGTCCATGAATCTTTTCGGACTTTCACCGAAGAACCTCAGCCCTACTAATGAAACGCCGGTCAAAGCCAACAAATATCTTCACGGACTTTTACCGTACGACACTATCAGCTCCTCATATGCATCTTCACGGACTTTCACCGTAGAACCATTATCCGCCCACATATGCATCTCGATGGACTTTCACCGTAGGATCATTATCTGCCCACATATGCATCTTCATGGACTTTCACCGTAGGACCACTACCCACCTACATAATCGTTTTAAAATCAGAGTTTTAACCCGTGCAACACATGCACAGATGAAATCAAAGTCTAAATGCTCAATGATTACATACGATCACACGTGACCTCATATCCGTCCGATAACATGCAGGAATAAAACTAAATAGTTCTATAAGGACAAAAACATGTATATCCACGACGTTCCACATACGACGCCACATAACTCGAAACAACCAACATACTCACCAAACAAGACCTAACCAAAGGCCAACGCTAAACCTACCACAAAA
Organism: Heliamphora exappendiculata; assembly: GCA_034768845.1. NCBI lineage: Eukaryota > Viridiplantae > Streptophyta > Magnoliopsida > Ericales > Sarraceniaceae > Heliamphora > Heliamphora exappendiculata. The sequence goes on along the minus strand of JAOTRH010455540.1, from coordinate 2,793 downwards.
CGATTTAACCCGAAACTACATCTATAAAAAGGACAACGGGCCCAGGCTCGCCCCACAACCAACGATGCACAAGCGCCACGCACGCAACCGTGCCCCAACACCCTGCATGACATGACCTAAACCCTCTCCATGACTTCAATTGACAGGACCCCATAATCTAATCATTTGAAAAATCACTAATGTGAGTAGTCGATTGGGTCCCATAACCCGATCGACTAAAAGGTCACCACACAACCAAAAGAAACCCCCAAGGCTCTAACACGGCAAACACAGACTCACGCATGCCCAACACGGCAAACACAGACTCACGCATGCCCAACACGGCAACACAAACCTATGCACGCCCAACACGGCAAACACGAACCCACACACACCCAACACGTCCAACACGCCCAACAAATAAGAAAATTTGATAAAAAGGGTCCATAAGGATGAAAATAACATTTTTCAAAACATTCGGCCAAAAACGGGTGAAAAACTGTTAAGAAATTTTGACATACCCTCACTATTTTGATCATAGCTTTTTCTACAAAAATAATTTTATTCTGAGAGAGATGTCATTGGAAAGAAGACTTGCCGAGATTCAATTTGAGTACAAAAATGACCCCATTCCAAGTCCAGATGAGGGAGACACATTGATTTTAAAAACAAAATATATATTTTTAATCTGCCCAGACCGATTGATCGATTAAGGGACCTATCGATCGGTCCCACACCAGTCTCGGTTTATTAGAAAGCAGAACAGCTTTTTCAGCCCCAAACTGTGTATAAACCCTAAATCAAAGCCTCCAAACATCCATTTCAATACTCGCGGACATAACCAAGCCTAAGACTACCGTAAAGCCTCGAAAGGAACCCTCAAACCCCGATTCCATCCAATCGAAATCAACCAAAAATGATTTTTAAACCCAAAACTTGGTTTACCGAAACATAAACCACTTTTTCATGCATTTTCAAATGGTAAAACTACACACGATTACACGTAGCACCCTTATAAGACATGAGAGTCTAGGATCCTACCTCGGTGAGCTAAAAACTCGATGCCTCGATCCACGTGCAAAATTGAGCTTTGCCAGAATGAGAATCTGTCTGGATAAAAGCGTAACCCACCGTGCCAACAACAAGGATCCGCTGTCGGACCATTAAAAACCGAGCTCCGGGCCCCCGAGAAGTTAGAGAGAAGGTAGAGAGAAAATTAGAAACTTGTTGGAGAGATTTGAAAATATCTTTTGAAAATATCTAACTACAAATATTTATAAGTCTCGAAAATATCTTTCTTCTAAAAAAAAAATTCGCACCGTAACGCCTAACGGTCTCGGGAGCGAACCCCCATGTATATCTAAACCAAAACATGCATCAAAACACATATAAACATGCAACGACGAAAACAGTAAACATGCGTCGAAAAATTCCAAAAAAGAAAATTGGTTAGGGTCTCACAACTCTACCCTCTTAAAGGAATTTCGTCCTCGAAATTCAACACAAGGTCAAAAGAAAATGACCAAGTCAATCGCAATCGACACAGACAAAAGAGATAGTCAGCCAAATCATTCCTCGGATATAGTCAAACAAGGTCAGGCATCCTAAATAACGGTTAACTATCTTAAAGACACGTGATCTACAACTCTCCCAACCTCACATCCTCAAAAACTGCTAGCTCAACATAGCACACCACCGACGGAGTCCACCACCAACTCCAAATACACGGCCATAACCTTGAACAGAGCCTTGCCCTCTCTGCACTGACATCACGTCTATATGAAAGAAACGCATAACATAAGATGTAACACATCGTATGAACATAAACACTAAGCACATAAACATGATAACATGTAGCCACACAAGTTCGTGCTAAACAGACTTCACATACCGAGGAGAACCGACAAGAATGACGCATCAATTTGGATAACCTACTCAGATTTCTTGCTAGAAATCACGTCAGCTAAACGCGTTTCTAACTTGGCCCCTAAGTTTGTTATTCTAAATTCTCAAAGACAAGACTAATCAACCCTAAGGTTCAACCCCTTTATTCACATATACACTGTTGGAACGCAGAAGAAAAAAATAGAACCAGCGCCGTGACTATAAAAAACGGCACATGCGTTTTTCATGAAAAATTATATCCATGAACAGATATATTAAGATTAAATATACATTTAAGAAACTTGTACAAGTTTCTTTGATGCAGAACAACGATCCGAGATAACCCAATGATCTTCTCACGTATATCCCGACCCACACGACCATCCCGGGAGTGGGCACCGATCCGAATCTTCGTATTTTTCTTCTTTTTGGTTTCTATCTCACACCTTTCTCTCAAAACAAAAGGAATACCCAATGGGAGAGAGAAGGGAGCGGCGGCTAGGGCTTGGATTGAGGTTGGTTTTTTTTGGATCCTTATGATATGTTTTAATATATCACTTGAGATTTTCATAGAAACTATATATCTCTTTCCTAAAATCGAGGAGGAGATATATATTTTCCATAAAACATCCCCTTAACCACTATTAGGGCCGGCCACCTAGGAAGTGATCCCTAGGTGTGCCAAATTCCAATACCACCCTCCATTATTTAATTTAATCCCCGAATGTTCCTGGCGGCAAAATTGACATTCAAATTAAATTAAATAATTACCGAAATCGATAAAAAAATATCCGTGCGTATAAAGGGCTACGTGAGGGATCACGAGAAAGTGTAGGGCTTGGGTTAACCGTAGGAGAAAATTGGATATCCCTAACTCTGTCCCCGAGTTAGATCATTTCTCGCACGAACCAGAACTTATTCCACTAAAGG
>JAOTRH010455529.1:0-29607 GCA_034768845.1 Heliamphora exappendiculata | reverse complement strand
TCCCAAAACTCAACTCAAACTTCAAACCTTGTTCACATCCAAATATTTAAATTTCTCCATTAACTTAGCCATATCAAAATCATTCATCACTATATATCTCAATTTCACCTTCACATATTATTAATTCCACAATAAATGAATAAAATTTTATAGCACCCACGCCCAAATTTAATTCCGGCTCCTCACTTAACCGAAGATATAAAATCACAAAAATAAATACGTATCAAGCCGTTAGATTGTTGTACATAAAAATTAAGAAAATTGATGTAATGAAAATGTTAGCTCAATATTGATTGTATATTGCCTCAAACATTTGTAGTAATTCTGGAAATAAATTTTTTTTGGAACTTGGATCGTTCAGTTAAATCCTTTAAATGTTTTCTAAAAGATTTTCTTATGTTTTTTTATTATTATCTAGGGATATGGTTCATGAAAGGTACATTTTGGGGATAGTTCAAGGACCTGGGGTTTGGGTCGTGACAGAATGATATCAGAGCTCTAGGTTCAGATACCTAAGAGCCATAAGAAGTGAGGATGACCTTCATATGAGAATTGTTTGATGATATTAGGCACCACTACACGGCATGATTTTTGTGCTTGCATGGGATTGTGGTTGTCTTGTTTTGCGTATGTTATGTGTTTATATGAGTACGGAGGTTGAGTCTTAGGGTGATGTGGCGTGCCATTTGGCGTCCGATCAACTGGACAACAGCGTAGTTGCATTTTTGCAAAATTTTATCCGAACAGAAATATGGATGGAAAAGCTACCACTAGAAAAAAAGTGTGGATAGAACAGGAAACGTCCGAACGAAATGGGACAGTCAGAATTTGTTTGAAACACTGAAACAAGGGGCGTTGATCATCTCTATAAATACAAAGCATGAGGGAATCATTCAATTATTTCTAAATTTTCAAAAATCAGATTAAAGACTCATCAAGAGGCAAGTGTGGAGGCTTGGGAAGTGACGGAAAGATAAAAACAAAGGCCATAGAACCAGTTCTTCTTTAACTCTTCATGGATTCGATCCGAAACATGATTGGCTGATCTTCTTCTTTCTAGGGGATGATAAACCGCTAGTTGGTATTTTAGGATTAGTTTAGATTTATACTTCTTTTCTATTCGGATTCAGTTCATTACATGATTTTGAGATGATGGTGTTTGATCAACGAGTTTTTAATTTGATTATCTAGTTTCTATTTTTACTTTCTGTGATTGTAATAACGAAATTATGTAACTGTTATATGTTCTTATTCTTATCCAAATGTGAGATATCTTATGATCGGATAGGACGGGTTGTGCTGGGATCACTCGGACAATGCATGCCATGTCTAAGACAGGCATATGCCAGGTTTAGATTCGACCTTATCCTCTTGCTAATATGTGTCAGTCTTATAATTGTGACCGGATTAAATTGAATCAAATGAATGAAATAGAATCTAAATGAAACTAAAATACTAGCTAGGGTAGATTTAAACTTTTAGAATTTTCTTTTAAACTTAGAATAGTTTTTATTATTTTATTTTATTCAAATCAACCATATTTTATAATCTCAATCAAATTATATTTCAAATTAATTTTACATATTAATATTAAAATACCATAACTTAGTCTATTTGTCCCCGTTGGAACGATACTTGGACTTAACTACTATTCTATTAAATATTAGTTAATTTTAGGATTTTAAAATTTATTTTGGTATGGAACGACAACGAACCAGACCCTTACATAGCAACAAGGCTTTTTTCCCATGTGATAAAAATTCTAGCCGAACTCAGTTAAGCGTACTCACGCTGGAGTAATGCAAGGATGGATGACCTCCTGGGAAGAACAAAACTTTGAGGGCTTTGTCCAAAGCGAACAATATCGTTGTCAAGAAAAGGGCCGCGGTGCTACAAGTGGTATCAAAGCCAACTCTCCCCGCCTTCGAGTGTAGGCACCTGTCGTCTCACGTGACATGTGAATGGGCTACTAAGTGGGCAAGTTGATAAATGACTGGCAGGCTACTACACGAGGACGTACAGCCCTAACAAGGGTAGATTGTGATATCCTGGTATCCTACATCGAAAAGAGAGAGGAAGTTCTTGGGCAATAAAAAAAAGTTTTGGACCCTTACATAGCAACGATGCATTTTCCCAGATAGTAAATACCCTAGCAAAACTCAATTAAGCGTGCTCACGTTAGAATAATGTAAGAATAGGTGACCTCCTAAGAAGAACAAAACCGTGAGAGCTTTATTCAAAGTGGACAATATCGTTGCTATGAGACGGGTCGGGGTCTTACAGAGGAGCTAAGATCCATAAATTAAAAAAAATACATTTAGTGAATCACATGTTTAAAAATACATTTAGTGTGTTATACTAAATTAGAGATTATAGAAAAAATAAGAAATGCAAAAATTTAATATTTTAATAATATCATGGAATAGTAAATGTCGTTATTTATACCATTGTATTATTTATATATCGTATTTGATTAAAAGGGGATAAAACACGTGAAGTGTTGGAAAATCAAGTTCCGACTTGGATAAAGAGAAAAGATAATCTCCATGAAGAATAAGAATCTAAATCTCATGAATTATTCACTATTTTAATATAGTATAAACAAACTAAGGATTAGTTATTCAAAGAAACAAAATTTAAGATAGTGAGTCTTATATAATTTGTATTTCAATTCGAACCCTTAATATCACACAAAGTGTGACACCCTCACACAGGGCTCCGATTTCCAATGCGACTTGCATAGTTAAAAACATATGTATACCAGTCAAACTGGAGTTATTTAATTACATGAACAAAACAACTATACACATGGTGGGTACATGTCTTTGTGCATTCGTACTGAGATATATTTTAGCGACACTTTGTACTTTTGGATCATGATAACTAAAGATTTAAAACAAAGGATATCGACACTTGACCACAAGCCTGGGTCTATGGTTCTGACATCTGTGATAGGCCATCTCTAGCCATCCTTGCGATCTGCAACCATAAAGGTTACAAGAGAGTGCACGTAGTATTATGATGAACAAAAATTAGAAACCAATCCTTGAACTCGTCGATGAGTTGGGTTTAGCTGAGTGAGATTGCCCTAAGTTGGTAGACCATTGAGTGTTAGTCTGAGTAGAGTTTGCTCAGGTGTAGTTGAAGCATAGTTACTGGTTTGGTTTTAGTAGTGGGCTCCTCTTGAGGGTATGTTATCGAAAGTTGTAGTTGTATTATGGATGGCCTTGTGAGTAGGGGCGATGAGGTGTCAGAGACCCTGGGGAATCAGTTAATATGATTGGATTGTGGATATTGATAATTCCTTTTGATTAAGGTTTGGTGTATGTGGTTTTGACCGTGTGACGGATTAGGTACGTCGTGAGCCATACTATGTCATGAGTCGTGTACTCGGGATAAGGTATAGACGGGAACATAGTGGATGGGAGCGTAGTAATCCTTGGCCGAGCATATGTTGAGATACCATAACGTGAGTGGTTCTGGGAATATTTCCTGCTAGCAGGATGTTATTGGTAGTCTAAGTAGTTCTTATGAGCTTAGATGTTGTATACCTTATCGAGGTTTGAGAATTGAGTTACAAGAGAGTAAGCTCGAGGATATGGGGACGGGTATGAGTTGTAGATATGCTGAGAAGAGCATGGGTTACGATGGTGTTAGAATGTGTAAGGGTTTGGGTTACAATTCTAACATGCAACGAGTATTAGTTTTATGAGATTCCTATGAGAATGCAAGTTTGTGGTCTGGTCGTTATCCTAGTGATTAGGAGATCATGATTGGGAACCGTGCTGGGTGCATGAGGTTTGAACAGACCGTAGAAGGGTTTAATAGTGTGGTTGGCTTAGTGCTGAGACGATGTATCCTGAGTGTGATATGTCTGGAGGTTGTTTTTGTTTAACCTTAGGTTCAGAGATGTGTATGTTGTTTACCTATGGGAACAAAGTGTGGAGTGATAAGGTTCAATAATGTACCGTGTGGTCTGGCTAGCCTAAGGCGATAGGTGAGAAATCGTGGGTTAAGATATCTGTGATCGATATGTGCTCGGAGAGCAGAAGTGCAGAGGTGTCTACATGGTGGTATGAGTTATTAGTAACTCTAGATGGTCTTAGGATTCGGCTTCCTTTGTTCAGTGTTGTGCGCTTTCTATGTGTGCTGCTTGGACAGTGGGCTCGAGGCCGTAACGTGGCTGTGGTTTGCCTAGCAAGAGTAAGGTGAGTAAGCACAACCTTGTGAAGTGAGGTCTTAACGCGATGGGAATGTTGGCGTGTGTCTCCATGTATGACTTGTGATGAGCTTGTATTCCTATGGGATGGGATGTGTTGTACAAGGTATGAGGATTGAAAGTGTTCGTATGTGTGTGAATGAGGTCTGAGAGTGGAGAGCCTAGTGTAACAGACGATCTGAGTATTATGATCAAGGTTGACGGCAACAGTTGACTATGGTCGATGTGGAAGGAAAGGCTTACAAGGTTCCTTGGGGGCCAAGTGTTGATGGGTACTAGGAGTACGTTGAGGATGGGTTATGGTTTCTTGTTGACACTTTTCTTTTCTTTGGACGAAGAGAGAGTTTCCTTGTAAATGATTATCTGGTGTGAGTTGTTTTATCTTGGTTTGAGGTAGATACTGGGATCTTGGTCAATTCAGATTTGGTTGTATTCTGAGACTATAAAAATCCTTGTGGATTTTGTACCCGTGTTGTGATTATTGGAGTTGTGTATCGTCGTGATCAAGTGATTGTAAGATTGATTCTTCATGGTTTTAACGTGTCATTCATGGCTATGTGCCTAATTGAATGTAGAGCGTCTATGTGTGTCACCTAGGATCCGATTGCTCTCATGGTTGGGGATCATAAAGAATTGCATGTTTTGGTTAGTATTATCCTACGGTAGAAGACCGTAAAAGAGTATGTTTGAGTTTGGTAAGCATAGTAGGTCGTGGTAACCTAGTCGAAGTATCACTTGTTATGAATAATGGTTGAACCATTTAGGTTGTGTTTTCTGTGAGGTCGAATTGATAGACTAGGAATGCTTGTATTTGTCCCTGTTGACGAGGGAGTAAGTGTTGATACATAGAGTTCTTTTCTGCAGTAATCAATTGGGGATCGTTAACCGTTGTGTATAGCTTGTTTTGGGTTGTGTGGGTATGGTTATACCTCTAGCTCTCGGCAAAGTGAAAATTTTGTCGGAACCATGCGGCTGTAATATCCATATGGTGGGTTTCTGATAGACTTTTGTGAGTCTAGCTTTATGTTCTGTTTGGGGCTTTGAACTATTTAGAGTTCTTAGAGTCGAGGAGTGATCATCGAATGTGGTAAGTATTGTGTTTTGGCATAACCGTTTGTTTCGATGGTGATCCCAAGAAGTATGGTAAGGTGCAAGTCAGGAAGGATTCAATGTTTGAGAAGCCTTGGTTGGCGTGGCCTGTTTGGACCGATGTGATTGCTTAGTTGGGAACGAAAGGGCCAAGATGAGTTCTGCATAAAAGGAAATTGCTAAGTGTAAGAGGCAAGCCTTGGTTGGTTACTTGACAGATAAGTCTTGGGTTTGAATATTATACTATTGTGGACTCAAGGGATTGATGTATGTGTCATAAGTTAGGATTGATGCCGGAGGACGGTCATTATGTTTGTTTTGTCAGATGATGGCGATCATGTTTAATTTGAGGTTGATTTGTAGCCTTGGTATCAGTAACTTGATAGCAAGACGTTGAGTTATGTAGTGATGTGCAGTAGCACGCGAGACATGATAGGGTTTGTATAGGTTATTGGATGCGCCTATGAGATGATCTATTTGCGTGACGTGTTTGGTCAAATGACTCGTTGGAGTCAGGTGACTTTGTGGCCGTGATGCCAGATTGGTTTTCGATTGTGGGGAACCTTGTCTGGGACGATGGTGTTTCACCTAGTGTTTCTCTAGGGTGAGAATTGTGGTTCGTGATGGAAGATCGAATTGAGGAAGAAGGTTTAGATGAAATACATTCTTTGGTATTCCAGGTGAGTTAAGTGAGCTTCTCTCTGGTGTTGGATGTTTGTGTTGTTTCTCATGGATGGGCATCGTGTTAATTTCAGTGATGGCGCATGTGACTTCGTGTGATCGATGTCAGGGGTCGACGTTGTGTGTTTGGACTCATGGAGATAGTCCTTGGTGTGCATTGTGAGGTGCGATTGGGCCAGTATGTGGCAGTAAACACGGGATGGTAGTCTCTATGTCATGGAGTAAAGAGTGTTTGGGATTAAGTTCTATGGTGGATCGGCTTCTTGTTATGCGTTTATCGCTGGAGTGGATTGTGTTCGATGAGAGTTAGATTTTGCAATTTGGCAACATGAGTTGAATCTGACAGTTTATAGATGTTTCATGGATGACAGTAGTGTTAGTGGAACTTGTTCGTGCGAGCAGTCAGTGTGGAGATCGATTCTTCAAGACACATTTACCTTGTGTGACGGCAGTTTTGGCGTTTCAGTTACTGGGGCATTTTTGCGGTTGTACAGTGTTGCTGGGTTTGCATAAGAGATTGTTGATGATTGATGGGCTGGTGTTTGGCTTAAGTTTCAGCGTTGAATTTCGGGAACGAAAATTCTTTAAGAGGGGAAAAGTTGTGAGGCCCCAACCCGTTTCATTTTTTAAATGATTTAAGTGTCGATGGAGTTAGAGTTAATGCATGATCTTGGTTCATGTTCTTAAAACGTGTTAGTTGTGTTTAATTGGATGAAATGTGTTTTTACGATCTCTTTCAAGATTGTTGGACTTGTGTGTGTCCATGGTTATCAAAAGAGGGTTGTTTGGTTGATTGTTTTTGGACCTACGCTTAAGCACTTGAAACGATTTGAGAACCAGTAGCAATCTAGTCAACTAAGGGTGTCTATCCAATCAACTGAGTGTGTCAATCCAATCAACTGAGTGGGCAGTGTGGTGTTCAGTTGACTAACTTGGGGGTTCAGTCGACTGACCCGTTGTGGTGGACCATTTTTGAGATTCTAGTAGCCTTCGTCAGTCGACTGAAGGAGGAGGTTCAATCGACTGAACCCTTGAATTTGTGCATGGTCTATAAATATTATATGTTGGGAGATATTTTGAGATATTATTTTCAGATCTGGTTTTCTTCTACATGAAACCTCTGCCTTCTCTCTAGATTTTGATGGGCTCGAGGCTAGATTTTTAGCGATCTAACAGTGAATCCTTAGTATCGGTGCCGGGGGCTTCGCATCTATCTAGACAGAGTCTCGTTTTGTCGAGGTTTGTTTTTCGAGACAACTAGCTTTTGGCTTAACGAGGTAGGACTCTAGACTATGTTGCGTCAATTTTATGCTATGTGATTGCATATCTTACTTTATGGCTTTATAGTCTGTTTTTATTGAGCTTGGCTCATGTTGTGGGATTTTGTAAAAATCTTTTTCAAGTGAACGTGGTCTTGTGGGTTAACCTTGAGGTGCTCGAAAGTGGCTGATGACAAGACTCTGATGGTTTGTCTTTATTAGGTAGTTTATACCTTTTGTATCATATTTGAAAGCATATGTAATTCTTATGGCCATGGGCCGATTTATACGTGTTTTATGCCTTCGAGAGAAACCACGGGTTGGCTATTATTTTTCATAGTTTATTATTACAGTTTTTGTTAGTTGGTGCAAGCGTTTAAAAAAAGGGTGGGTTTTCAAATGTTTTATGCTACATTCAAACTCTTGTATTTCGAGGGATATTTTGGGAATGGCCTACACTTCTTTAAAAAAAAAGATTTTTGATAACATATATTTTGTTTTAAAGGCTTGGTGCTTAGGGCCGTGACTGTAGTCTTTTGGGCTACTCATTTAAATTAATTAAACCATCGGTAGCGCATTTTCACAAAGGTTTTAACCTCATTTGGACTTCAACGTTTTTCATCTGTTTATGTTTGGGCGGTTTTGGTAGTTGTTCGTAGGCTTTTCGCGTGACCCGGAGTTTAGAGCGTGACAAATCTACTCACGCAATTCTTTACGGTCTTTTATCGCAGGACAACTATCTTCCCTAATATACAATCTTTTATGGTCTTTCACTGCATGACAACTATTTGCCCCAATATGCAATCCTTTACGGTCTTTCACCGTAGGATAACTACCTGCCCCAATTATAAACATGTTGTTAAGGTACATCTATTGAATCATTAAAAGGACACAACACGACTATCGAAATATTGTATGCACACAGCGATGTACAAAACGTCTACACGCACACAACTCGTTTATTAAAACACGTATACGCACACAGTCACGTCATCCATATAATCATGGAGATCAACCAACATTTTCAAAAAAAAATATTTTCACCATCTCTACCAAATAACTCAAACCACGACTCAACTCCAAGGATTAGCTCCAAACATCAAAATCATGTTTTCGCAACACATACATAAATTCTTTCAATTTTTAAAACTCATCTTTTTGAAAATCACGGACACATACGTCCACCAACTTCGGAATAAATCATAAAAATGCATAACATGCTTTTTATCCAACCAAACAAGGTTTAAATACAAAGTTCCACATTTATAGCATTTTAAAAAGCTAAAAAAATGTATAATCACACATAACACCCTTTTAAGGCAAGATAGTCTATAATCCTACGTAGAGAATTAAAAAACTCAAAACTTTAAACACCGACGAAAAACCTAAGTTGCCTAAAAGAGATTCTGTTTAGATGAATGTGAACCGTATGACAAGTATAACAACGATCCACTATCGCAACGCCAAAAGCTAGAGAGAAGGCTGAGGGTTTGATTTTTCTTTCAAAAGAGAGAGAAAAAAGCTTGGTTGAGAAGTTTTAGTTCAAAAACCAAGGTCATGAGCTGTCCTTACATAACCCACGCGTAACAGACCCTCGAGCGATATGAGGACCGATCGAGTGGTCCTATCAAGAAAGTTTTCAACTTTCTACTACAATACCCAACAGGACCGAAATTGAAACCAACATGCATATCTAAGCCAACACATGCATAAAACACGTAGAAATAAACCTTTCTATAACGAACAAAGCAATACACAATACGTTGCATATATGTTACAAAAATTAAAAGGAACCAGGTCTCACAACTCTTCTCCCCTTAAGAAATTTTATCCCCGAATTCAACACTAGAACTTCAGCTAGTTGCCTCATCGTCGACTACCAGCAATCTATGATACAAAACCTTGTAACGCTGCACAGCGGTAAAAATGCTAACGCAGTTCATCCCTCAAGAGTGACGTCCCACGACACGAACATGTTCTCGAAGGATAAACATACATACTAATTTCTTCCGTAAATAAGGTCTAACTAATGCTATGGTCATCCAAATATCATTGAACGGAGATCCAACTCACACCACTAAGGCATCGAAGTATAACCCCTACCGGACGCGACTAACTCGAGTGATTAAACGCATAGCACGAAGCTAACCCACAATCAGAACTGGTCACAAACACTCTCCACTTCTGAGCTACCGCAAATTAGTTCATCTGCATATCAAAATGCACGCCAAGGAATACTCCCGTTAGCCCAAACACACGTTGTCAAACTCTGACATTATTCACAAGAATTCACACGTATCATACCCAAAATCTTATTTAAGCCTTCACGATCAACTGATGACTACAAAACTCAAAGCCACATTATCATTCTACGTAAGTCAGAAATGTCATCACCGAAGCTGACGAGATGCTCATTCTCGAGCAAAATAACAAACATCTGGTTCCAGAGAAAGTAACTCATTCAATTCACTGAAAACTCTAAAAAACACATTTTTTTCTCACGAGTTACCAACATTCCATCTAAACCTTCACCCTCTATCAATCCTCAATCAGTTTCTCACTCACGAACCACAACTCTCACCTCGCAGAAATACTAGGTGTCACATCATCGTCAAGGCCAAGACTCCACACATTCAAGATTACCACCCTGGTATCACAACCAATAAGATCAATACGGTCACATGAACTCTTAGTCAACTGTTCAACCTCTAATCAATCATAATTGCTTCCATCTAGCATCAATCCAAACTTATAATATGCCATCGGTCCCTCGAATCTACAACATTTCACAACTAGTTGGTTATTGAATTCAAGACAGTCATTAACCACACCATCCGTCAATACCCGCATATACATTCGCCTCTTTCCTTTGCATATGTACCATATGTATAACAATTCTCCATTAGTTAGCAACAACACATGATTCTCTGATCCTTCTCCAACGCCATGTAACCCATTCATACCTTTCCCACCAAGTAACCAATCAAGATTCGCCTCTCGTACTTAACAATTTCACCTTACACACGACTCATCATGACCTTTCTATTCTAAACCAAACAAATATGTTGGACCAAAAAAGCCACGCTGATGAAGGCTTTTCAAACATCAAACTCTTTGTGACTCAATCCTCTACTATGTTCTCTTAATAACCTTAACTCTATTGTCTATAACTTGTATCCTCACCACGAGTGGGCAATCGACCACCAACTCTGAGAAAATGAGTAGTTCGAAACGCCAAGTAGAACGTAAATCAAGACTCACAAAAGGTCTATTAGAAACTCGCCACGTGAACAACCCGATCACAAAGATTTTAGTAAGGATCTTACTCTGATGTGAGCTAAGGATGTCATCATTCCCATACAAACCAGAACATACATTATATAACTGTCAAACAATCTTCAACCAATCTCTGCAGACGTAGGCTCTACATCTCAACACTAACTCTTCTGTTAGAAAAAGGACATGCGTTCTAGGTCTACTAACCCAATATCTCAGGGAATACAACCCAAACACTCATACTCATACGGTAGAGCAAGAAAACATTCACCAGGAAACCGCGAGAAATCAGTCCTACAATCACCCGATCACGATGGTATAAGTTCCCGAGGCATAGCCCAAAGGACGACCACATACGTATAAGATCCACAGAGATTTTCACATTCTCAAAAACTAACCTAACCAAGAATCATTCAAAGGTCTTGAAATTCACATCTAACAAGGATGAAATAGCTTATACATGATAACCATCTACAAGTTAGCTCTCTCTCCGCCTAGAGGAAAGAAAAGGTCAATCAAAAGCTCTCTCCCAACACCATCACATTCTAAATACCCATTAAACACTCAGTTCAAGAGAACACCATCCATATGCCCTTGAGTTGACATCGGCTACCACCATACAAATGTTATCGACCCCAATCACGATAATCACACCACTCGTCATACTTAATTCTCAAATTTAGCCCCTGTCATACACCTCGAATACCATTAACTTTCTTATGCCCCTTACAATGCGTCTCGTAGGATTATAAGTTCGTTACCGAGGTATACATAGAGGCATAACGCCAAACACTCCCAGGGAAAAACAACATAACCACCTCTACCCCCATATTCAAACACAAACAACCCCTATCCCTTTAAGAAACATCACACTCATGATACACCATCCAAGCACTAAGCCAACCACACCATCAACCCTCTTCACAAGTTTCTCAAATCTCGTGCGCTTAGCACTTACAAGGGAGACACTAAAGAAACCATGTCATCTCGTACAAGATCTAATACTACACACATCTCAACTTTGTTCAAGCACACCCTTATACTCACCCAACACAATTCCCGAATATGATCTCTTAATCATGAAGACAATGATCAAAACCACAAGCCTTTACTCCCGTGAAATTTCCAAAGGACTAATACTCATTGCACGCTAGAATCGTAACCAAAACCAATGCACATTCCAACAAATCAGTGACTTCATGATTAATCAACTGAGTAAATCTCTGAGCATACGCACATGTAACTCAACTCTCAAACCCCAATAAGGAACATGGCTTCCCAAGCTATCAGGTATCACTATGACTACCAATAACACCCCATAGGTTTGGGATGCCTCCAAAACCATTTTACGCTCCACAATTTCAAAATACAATAGACCAAAGATTACTACGCTCACATCCACTATGTTCACGTCTGTACTCTATTCCCGAGTACACAGCTCGTGACATAGCATGGCTCATGATATACATAATTCTCAACACGCCCAAAATCAAATACACAAAATCTTAATCGATAGGGATTATCACCATCCCATAACCCAATCATAACAGATGGTCTCCGAGGGGTCTCAAACACCCTTTCGCACCAAATCACAAGGTCACCAGTAATACAACTCACCTCCTAGTAGTATTAATCTTCAAGAAAAGTCCTCTACCATGGCCATCCAAATATTCACACCTCAACAGCACCTAAATGAAACCATGATAATACGAAAATACAACGAGTAACGAATTAAAGCTAACACTAACTCATGTAGTTACCATAACTTACGAGCAAATTACACCATGCACAAAAGTGATCAACACTCAACTCATAACAACGGTCTACAATCGCAATGCCAAAAATCGCATTCAAAGCAAGCCAAAAGCTAGAGAGAAGGCTAAGGTTTTGGTTTTTCTTTCAAAAGAGAGAGAAAGAAGCTTGTTTGAGAAGTTTTGGTTCAAACGAAGGCCATGAGCTATCCTTATATAACCTACACACAACAGACAGCTCGAGTGGTCTGAGGACCGATCGAGCGGTCTTGCCTAGAAAGTTTTCAACTTTCTGCCACAACGTCCAAATGTACCGGGATTGAAATCGATAGGCATATCTAAGACAATACAAGCATAAAACACATAGAAGCAAGCCTTTCTATAACGAACAAAGCAATACACAACACGTCGCATATATATTACAAAAATTAAAAGGAACTGGGTCTCACAAGAGTGCATTTGGTATTATAATGAACAAAAATTAGAAACTAGTCCTTAAATTTAGAAATACTAAAACTTTAAGCTTTCGCAAAGACATAAAATACTGCATTTACTTGTTTCAAATCTCATAATTAACCTTCTCGGTATATTCAAAAATATTCTTTTCAATAACCATAAGTAATTAAATCTGCTGTCACACAAGTTAAAAGTAAACTTCCTGGCATAACTGCCACCATAAAACTATTTTATTCATAATTCATACCCAATAGTGTCTAAGTAGTTGTCAACCTCACGATCGGGAGTTTCGACGGCACCATAATCTTAATTCTCAATGCACGGATAGCAACGTGATGAAATGAGGGCTACTCTTCACCAAGCATGAGTGGTATATGCTATAACCCGGGACTTAGCCTGAAAAGCCTTTAAGGCAATAATTCCTACTTAACGAAAAACCTCCCCTTTAGGGATAAACAAAACTCACAGTTGGGTAACATTCCCTAACAGGATATAAAGGGCCAGAAATTTTTGTAACTTAGCATTTTGGAACATAAAAACCATAACACTGTCATAATTCTCCACTTACACCCACATGCTTTTCAAAATAATACAATTAGCATATTCAAAACTGTCAAGGCATTTGACTATGAAATCATGCTTTCACAAGTTCATATATTCAAACAATGATATTAAAGCCTTTTAAAAGCACAATTCATGCATCATGATTCAAGATAATACTAAGCACTCTCACCTGAACTTAAGAGCACCGAACTATCTCTTCGTTCTTGACTCTAACTTCTTAATCTTCTGACGACAAGATCTTGGTTCCAAATAAGAATCCAATCTATACATAAGCGTGGAATACTAATCTTTCGTATTTTTATATAAATTTCTCAAATGAATGTTAGTTTGAAACTTTCTTAATTTAAGAGAATATTTATTTGAGAATTTCCTTTAAATATCATAAAATTTATTACTTAAAATATTCTATTACTTAAAACTTTAGTTTTTATATGATATCAACAATTATGCCAAAAATACTTAATCTTTTTGAATTTCAAATTTTTTTTAAAAAATTCTATATTTGTTTTATTTGTTTTAACTTAACACTCTTTTATAACATCAAAATTTGACAAAGTTTTCTTTTTATTTTATTCTCAATTCTTATTTATAAAATTTTATATTTTAAAAACATGTTAAAAATTTTAGTTTCAAAACATTTAGTGATATATAAAAAATTAATTTGACTAACTTAAAATAAAATATTAATTTCCATGAAATTTGATCATTACTATTATTTTAAATCCTTTACTATTATATATATATATATATATATATTAAACTCTTAATTTAAAAGTTTAATTTTTATAAAACTTATTAACATTTTGATTAATCCAAAAAAAATCTTTCAAACTTTATGTATAAAATGTTAATTGTTCATAAAACTTATAAAATCTTATTCAATTATCATCATCATCATCATCATCATTATTATTATTATTATTATTATTATTATTATTATTATTATATTGCCCCAAATTAGGATATATAAGAAAATGCATACATAACGCATGCATAGTGCATGCGACATGCTCGGCGTTGCGATTGGTTCCGTCCAACTTCGGGATGTTCATTCGAACTATTTAGACATCAGTTTTGACGGCCATTTGTGGCTATGCAAAGGCGGCCGCATGGTGATTCTAAAAAAACTTATGGCGGCCAGTTTAGAGGCTCGCGATGGTGGTAGTAGGTTATCAAAGATGACCCGATAAACTATTTTTTCAAAAATTATTCAAAACAATAACGTCTTAAACGGTTGTTTAGGCAGCATAGGACGGCCAAGGGGCTGTGGAGGTGTTGGAGGATTGAGAGGGTGGCTGGTGGTGTTGGTGTGGTGGTGGCAGTGGGGGTTGGTGGTGGTTGGGGTGACACTACCGACAGGGAAAGAGAGAGATATATATGGCCATGGGTGGTTGTACCGGGATGGTGGAGGGGTCTTGATGGTGGTGAGGTCTCCAGTGGTGGTGGTGGCAGTAGCCACCGATAGAAGAAGGGAGGAGGAGAGGAGAGACGGGAGGAAGAGAGAGACTCACTAAGAGAAGGAGAAGAGAGAGAGATATGACAGGGACTGGACGGTGGTAGGGTTGCCATGAACGGCGGCAGCTGTAGGGACCCGATCCCTTTTTATTTACAAGGATTAACGAAACCATGTTATGTTAAACTCGGTGAAAAATGGTTGAATATGTAAACCGTAAGTGGGAATTAAAACTTGAGCATGTTAACATTGCTAACAACAATTGAATGTTTAGTAGTGCATGAGAACATTATTGTGAGGTGTTTGGCTTATGTTTTAGGTTAGTTTTGCATTATTTGTTCAGGTTTTCACTAAGTGATGACCGCTCGAGCACTGGGGAGGGCGCTCAAGTGGCCAGGTGGCAGAGAGTTTGGGTAAATGGGGACCGCTTGAGCGATGGGGGTCCGCTCGAGTGAACTGTCGACAAATAGACTTTTAAGTCACGGGTTAACATTTTTTCTATCATTCTTTTCTTTTCTCTCTCGCTAGAATAAAAGTTGAGACCTAGGGTTGGGTTTGGAGGGTTCTCGGAGCTCTCGTTGCCTCCCTTGGTGGTGATCCCTTGCTCCCCCTCGGTGGAATACCCGTTGGAGGCTTGACCATGGCATTGGAGGCTTCTTTCTCACCTTTTGGTTGGAGATTCTTGTGATTGGAGCTTGCTATGGTAGTTTTCTTGTTGCTAGAACTTCAAAGAGGTCGGATCTATGACTATCCTTAAATATTTTTGTCATATGAGTTAAGTTTTCAATTTTATGAGCATAAATGCATGAAAATGGTGTTCTCGAAACCCTAGGTTAGGGTTTGTTGTTAAATGATGTTAAATCTTATATTTATGAATGGTTTAACATGATTCTATATCCTTGTTGTCATTGGATATGATCGGGATTGAAAAATGATGGGTTAGGATTTGGATTTGAGATTAAAACCATGAGAGTTGGGGCTTTAAGGGCTAGGGCCCTATATGATGAAATTGATGTAAATATTGGACAAATTAGGATTATATTAACCTATTGTATATATATATCTTACATGAGTTTTTATGATACATGAGGATGGTGGGTGTTGGTTGAGGATTTTGTGTAAAATTGGTCAATCGTGAATTTAAATCGTATGAAATGTTGACTTGGGGTGTTGAGCACTTGTAATTGAATATATGAATTATGGAAAAACATGTGGTGGTTGAGAATAAAATGTTAATGGTGTTGCGTTTGGTGAGAGAAATCGGGTTAACGATTTGACTAGTATTGGCCGTTAATGAATATGATATAATTAAAGTACCATGTGATCGAATTGAATGATTAAGTTTAGGCACGAGTTGCTCCTCGGTGAAAAATCAAAAACTTGCACAATATAAGGTAGACCCTTTCTTTAGGTTAATTCCAGTAAAAGCGGGCTCTTAAGCTGTCCACCCATCGATGTTTCTAAGAGAAATTGAAAATGTGTGCTCTCCGTGTCAGACTATAGAATGGGTATTTATTCCTCGGGTCTCGCATGGCCTGGTGGCGATAAATATGTCTGGGTCTATAGGCGCCGTCCGATTTTGGTACTTAATTAAATCAATGAATGAATTAGGTTAGCAAAGTACTTTTGGATGAAATGAATAGCTATGGATTATGGAACGCGTTGGGTTGGTTGGGCAACGGTAGGGTGGAAGGTCATAATGGTTAGCTCAACTAAGATCATTGGACTTTAAACTATAATCTTTACTTGAAAACTCAGTTATGTGACGGGAGCTTGATTTGGGACAAATAGAATTAGTTTCAGAGAAATTTATATGTTGCATTCTACATAACCATCCTCGCATGCCAAGCATATGCTCATTGTTAGTCTTTTTTCCATGAGTCTCGACTCATGTTGTTTAACAACATTTCAGGTGATAGTGGGAAGAAAGTGTTGGAGTAAGTTAGATGGTCGCGGAACCCTTTTGAGTAGGTTATAGAATTACATATTCTTTGATAGCATCTTTTGAGAAATGAATGTGTAAATGTAATTCTTATTTTTGAGCACTTGGTTTAATATTTTTTTGGGATAAGAATACCCGTGTTGTAAGGCCCTGGGGCCATATATTCATGATATGTATGCATGTGAGGACGCTAGGCTCATTTGATGGGTTGAATTCCTTGATTTGAATGAAATATTATGATCTTGAACGTTTGATTTTAGATTTTTAGATCGAAAGAGAATATTTCATTATCAAATGTATGTTTTACTTCACAATCTTGCATATCAAAAACTATGTTCTAATTATGAGAAAAATGAGTGGCTTTTCAACACTTAGAAAATTTTTCAAACTTTTGGGCAGTGAAATCACGGGTGCCTCACCGCTCAAGCGGACTCCTCTTGGTGGAATTTTATTGAACTTTGTCTCAAAAATTGGGTTTTCATGAAATGATTTTGAGTTATTCTTTAGGGTATGAATGGACTATTTTTGGAATTTCTTACAAAGAGAAATTGGTTCTTTTACCCTCATGTTTGACAAGAAAATTTGAAGTTTAGCTTCTCTTATCGGGCAGTTTCTTATATCGGGTTCTTACTTTTACTACTTTTCTCGGGTTTTTATTATTACGAAATCGGGGCGTTATAGATTGGTATCAGAGTTTTAGGTTCAAATACCTAGAAACCGTGAGAGTAGTTGATTCATTGCGTGAGAGTTTGCATTAATGTGTGATATTCATAACTTGGTGTGCTAGCATGAAATATCTTGGGTATAACTTGACATTTGCATGATATGTGGTATTTGGGCATAGAGATTGGACTCTTAGGATGATGTTTCTTTCCCTTGGGCAACCAGCCGATTACTTTAGGGTTCGAGTTAGAATGGCATTTGGCCGACGTCTGTTCTGACCAAAAATCCAAATGAGTTAGCCAGATTGACGTGTCATTCCGATTAGTTCTCCTCGTTATGTGTTGCATAAGGTGCGTGGATACTATGATACGTGTTATACGGTATCTTATTAAGGGATGGTGTTATCAGTGAGAGGTGAGTCGCTATAAGCCTTATTTTGATATCTTTCCTTGTTCTTTCTTATTCTTATAGCGATGTTGCCGAGACATGGTAGAGGCTGAGGTCGCGGCCGAGGTCGCGCATATGCCCAAGTTCTAGAAGAAAAGGATGTGCATGCCCCACGGGAACAAGCGAGGGGTGTCGACATTGTTCAGGAAATGATCACGACTATACGAGCATTAGCCGATGCAGCTAGGATTGGAGCTAAAGCTCCAAAACCAAGGGCCACAGTGGCAATAAGAGAATTTTGGTGGTTGGATCCTTCAACTTTCTCTTGGGATTTGAACCCCAAAGTTGCTACTAAGTGATTGAAAGTAACCACGATTACCTTTGGCACCCTAGAGATTGGGGAGGATGAGTTGTGAGTGAGGTTGGCGGTGTTTAAACTTCGGGAAGATGCTATAGAGTGGTGAAAAATTGCCAAGACCACCATGGATGGCACGTGGACTACTTTTACTAGGGTCTTTTTGGAAAAGTATTTTTCAGGGTCGTCGAGAGATAAATATCGGGAGGAGTTTCTCTCTCTTATTCAGGAAAATCTTATCGTGGTCTAGTATGAGGCCAAGTTCTCGAATCTGTCGTGATTCGCACCTAATATGGTGTCGACGGAGGAGTTGCACACCAAACAATTTGAAAGGGGTCTCTGACCCTCGATTAAGGATAGAATTGTAGCATTGGGTTTCCGGGTCTACCCTCAGATCGTGAAGGCCACTATCCGAGTTGAGAATGCCATGGTAGAAAGCTGCAAGATCCATGAGAGTAAGTTGCATTAGGGGGGTTCTAGTGCACAGATAGAGGGACGCCAATAGAAGACGTAAAAGTCGAGATGGCTGAGTTCCTATCCCACGGGGTCCTAGCCGCAACCGCGGTTAGGGGTACACATGAGTCGGTTTGGTTCAGTTCAGTACTAAATTTATGATCGAATCAATTTTTATCGGTTCTAATTTTTTGAACCCATAACCAATCCAATCATATTGTCGTACTAAACCAAACCAAACAAATAAAACTTGGCTTAGTTCGGTTTGGAACCACGGTTCCATGAATTTTAAAAATTACTTTGCGCGTATGAGGAAAATCACTATGTATAAGTTTTAAAATTTTAAAATAAATAATAAATAAAAGTTAAGACTCGTACATTATAATAAAAATATGAAATAAAAATTTAAATAATTATTTTACAATCTATTTAGTAAAAGAAATGACAAATATCTAATTAAAAAATTTCATAAAAATAAATGATATATAACAAATAAATAGTAACTAATAATAATTATCTAATTTAATGACTCTTTTTTTTCTAATTTGTAAAGCTAAAAGACTTTTTATTTTTTCTATATGAATCTCACAATAATTATACATATAATCTAGTGGTTAATATTTTTTATTTCTTTATATATATGTATGATTTTCGAGTTAGTTCAGGTTAATCTCATACTAGCCCAAAAACCGAATCAATATTATCGGTTTGCCTTTTTTGGGACCCAATACCCAACCAATTACTTATAAAAACTGAACTAACCTAACCCATAGAGGTCGGATTTGTTCGATTTTTGAATTTCTCAGATCTCTTGTGCACCCCTAACCACGGTCAACAGCCGCACTATCTATTACGTCATCTGAACATTCAGAACGTCGGGAGTTGGTGTGCTATGCATGCAAGCAACTAGGACACCGTGCTAGGGATTGCACACAAAGGGGACAGTAGTAGCAGAGTTAGGCTTAGGGGAGGATCCCATTTTCATGTTTTTAGTGTGGCCAGATGGGTCACATACATCGAGATTATCCTCATGGAGAGAGTGTTCAGGGAGCTTCTGGAGCACATCAGGGATATGCATCGCAGGGGCAACAGGGCTACGGCCAGCCGCAGCAATAATCGGGAGTTCAGTCAGCAAGGATAGTGGGTAGAATATGAGAAATCAAGGGCGAGTGTATACTCTCGTGGAGCCCAGTATGTCAGTGGCACCTGCCATGCCAGACGCCACAGCCAGTCCATCAATTTTTTGAGGTACCTTCTTAGTGTACCGTTCATGGATCAGTGGTCTTGTTGACACCAGAGCATCACATCCATTCATCTTATCTGCATTTACATCTACATTTGGGGTAAAGGTAGACATTTTGGGTAGCGCCTTATGTGTAGAGACACCGATTAATAAGACTACCATATTGAGATGTGACTGTAGAGCTTGTGAGATAGAGATCGCTGACCACTGCTTAGTGTTTGATTTCATCATGCTTGATATAACCTCATTTGATATCATCCTAGGGATGGATTGGTTGACTATCTTTCACACCTTTATCGTTTGTGATCAACGACGAGTATTTGTTTTCATAACAGAGGGAGATTTTATTTATTTTGTGGGTAATCGGGACGAAGTTTTAGTGCCTAGACCTCTTAGCTCATGGAGCTGTGACAGCTTTAACCTCATTTTCTCAGCCTTGTCAACTAGTGAGATTGACTATACACGAGGAGAGCTTCCTCCCGGTGTTTTTGAGTTTCTAAACATATTCCCGGACGACTTACTTGAGCTTCCGCCACGGTGGAAAGTTGAATTTTCAATAGACCTCATTCCAGGGACCACCTACATTTATATTCCTTCATATCATTTTACACTAGTCGAGTTGCTAGAGTTGAGAGTGCAAGTTCAGGAGTTGTTAGACAAGGGTTTTATTCGCCTAACGTGTCCCTTTAAGGAGCTCTTGCGTTGTTTGCAAAGAAGAAAGATGGATCATTACGCCTTTGTGTCGACTATCGTAAGTTAAACAACGTTACCGTTAAAAATAAGTACCATATGCCACGTATCGATGACTTGTTTGACCAATTGAAGGGTTCATTCTATTTTTCAAAGATCGATTTAAGATCGGGTTATCATCAGTTGCGAGTCAAGGAGGAAGACATTCCAAAAATAGCTTTTCGTACCCTTTATGGGTATTTTGAGTTTTTAGTCATGCCTTTTGAATTGACTAAAGCACCGACAACGTTCATAGACCTTATAAATCGTATCTTTTACCCTTACCTTGACCGATTAGTGGTAGTGTTCGTGGATAATATTTTATTTTATTCGTCGTCCGAGGATACCGATTATATGCCAAATACGACAAATGTGAGCTTTGGTTGCCTGAGGTGAAGTTTTTAGGACATGTAGTTTAGGGAGATGGAGTAGTGGTGAATTCTTCTCAAATAGAAGCCGTGATGGGGTGGGAGAGATGGAAAAACGTATTCGATAGTTGGAGTTTCTTAGGATTGGCGGGTTACTACCATTGGTTCGTAAAAGACTTTCCTAAGCTTGCAATGCCTATGACACACCTAATAAGGAAGAGAATCAAGTTCGTATGGAACGACAGTTATGAGCTCACCTTTTAGTCATTGAAGACAAGGTTGACCAGTGCACCTATTCTGATCGTACTAGAGAGAGGATTCAATTACGCCATTTATTGCGATGCGTCGCATGAGGATTTGGGTTGCGTATTAATGTAACAAGGCAAGGTAGTCGCCTATGGATCGAGGTAGTAAAAGATTCATAAAAAAAATTACCCCACACATGATTTGGAGCTTGCAGCAGTGGTCTTTGCTCTAAAAACATGGAAACACTACTTGTATGGAGAACGCTTTGAAGTATTCTCATATCATAAGAGCTTGAAGTATTTATTCTCGCACAAGGATTTGAATTTATGCAAGAGGAGGTGGATGGAGTTCTTGGGAGATTATAATTTTGATCTACAGTATCATTCGAGAAAAACCAGTGTGGTGGCCAACGCCCATAATCGGAAGTCTTTGGGCTCGCTAGGTCACATAGACGTTAGGGAGTGGAGTATGCTTAGGAAAGTCGGCGAGTTTGACCTTCAGTTGAGCGAGTTCGGTGATCGCGTTACCTTGTTCATGGTGGTTTCTCAACCCACCCTTGTTCATCGCGTTGTAGAGGCTCAACGATCAGATGCAGTGAGCTTGATGTTTCGGGAGCAAGTCTTGAGTGGTGAGGATGTCAAGGAGTGGACTATCCACTCCGATCAGAATTTGAGATTTGTGAGGAGGATCATTGTGCCGAAATCATGTTGTGGGGGCGTGCTTTGTGAGTTTCATTATTCGCGCTTAGTGGTGCATCCGGGTGGCACCAAGATGTATCATGACGTGCGTAGACAATTTTGGTGGAGGGGTATGAAAAAAGATGTTGCACTTTTCGTCTCGTGTTGTCTTACTTGCAAGCAGGTGAAGGCCGAGCATTAGAAACCAGTCGATCAGTTGCAACCATTGTCAATGTCGGAGTGGAAATAGGAGAATATCACCATGGATTTTGTTTCGGGCCTTCTGAGGTTGCCGAGGGGGCATGATGCCGTGTGGGTCGTGGTGGACAGGTTTACTAAGTTCGCACACTTCCTTCCTATTTGCATGACGAATCCTATTGATAAGCTTAGCAAGCTTTATGTGAGTGAAATTGTCAAACTCCACGGAGTGCTGGTTTTCATCGTTTCAGATTGAGATCCTCGCTTCACTTCACATTTTTGGCAGAGTTTGCAATCAACTATGGGGACGTGCCTACTTTTTAGTACTTCTTTTTACCCCCAGACCAATGGCCAATTGAAGTGCACCATCCAGATACTTGAAGATATGTTGCGATGGTGTATTCTAAACTTTTGTGGGTCATGAGAGGACAATTTGCCGTTAGTAGAGTTTGCCTACAATAACAATTAACAGTCGAGCATTGAGATGGCACTTTATGAGGTATTGTATGGTAGACCTTATAGGTCACCCATTTGCTGGACAAACTTTTGCGAGACAGCCTTGCTAAGGCCCGAGCTTATGCGTGAAACTACAGAGAAGATCATTGCGATCTGTAAACCTTTAGTGACCGCTCAAAATAGTCAGAAGAGCTATATAAATAAGAGGATGAGATCGTTGACATTCGAGGTAGGAGACCACGTGTTCTTGAAGGTCTCACCACATAAGTGTTTAATGAGATTTGGAAAGGGTAGAAAGTTATCGTCGTGTTTTATTGGGCCATTCGAGATCCTTAACGGGATTGGAGAGGTGGCCTATCACCTGGCCTTGTCACAATAGTTAGCCACTATGCACAATGTTTTCCATGTATCCATGTTATGCAAGTACGAGCCGAACCCATCTCATATTTTGGATTGCACTAAATTGAAAGTAATGACGACATTACCTACGAGGAGAAGCTAGTAAGAATTCTCGATACCAAAGGCCAAGTCCTACGAGGGAGAACCATTGAGTATGTGAAAGTGTTATGGCTTCGTCACGGCGTTGAAGAAACCACGTGGGAGCGAGAGTTAGAAGTCTGTAAGGCATACCTCGAGTTGTTTAATTCATGATGCATGTATAATTTTGGGGACGAAATCTCCTAAGTGGGGGAGGTTGTAGGAACCCAATCCCTTTTTATTTACAAGGATTAACGAAACCTTATTATGTTAAACTCGATGGAAAACGGTTGAATGTGTAAATCGTAAGTGGAAATTAAAACTTCAGCATGTTAACATTACTAACAACGATTGAATGTTTAGTAGTGCATAAGAACATTGTTATGAGGTGTTTGGCTTATGCTTTAGGTTAATTTTGCATCTTTTGTTCGGATTTTTACCCAACGATGACCGCTCGAGCAGTGGGGAGCACGCTCTAACAAACAGGTGGCAAAGAGCTCGAGCTGTGGGGGCCCCGCTCGAGTGAACTGTCAATAAACAGACTTTTAAGTCACGGGTTAGCCTTTTTTCTCTCATTCTTTTTTTTCTCTCTCTAGAATAAAAGTTGAGAGTTAGGGTTAGGTTTGGGGGGTTCTTGAAGCTCTATTTGCCTCTCTTGGTGGTGATTCCTTGCTCTCCCCTCTATGGAATACCTGTTGGAGGCTTGAGCTTGGCGTTGGAGGCTTCTTTCTCACCTTTCGGTTGGAGATTCTTGTGATTGAATCTTGCTAGGGGGTTTTCTTGTTGCTAGAGCTTCAAAGAGGTAGGATCAACGACTATCCTTGAATATATGTGATATGAGTTGTCTTTTCAATTTTATGAGAATAAATGCATGAAAATGGTGTTTTCGAAACCATTTAAGGGTTTGTTGTTAAATGATGTCAAATCTTAGATTTATGGATGGTTTAACATGATTCTATCTTCTTGTTGTTATTAGATATGATAGCGAATGAAAAATTATGAGTTAGGGTTTGGACTTGAGATTTAAACCATAAAAATTGGGACTTTTGGGCTTTTTGGAGTTTTTTACAAAGAAAATTTGGTTATTTTATCCTCATGTTTGGTAAGAAATTTTTGAAATTTTGCTTCTCTTATTGAGCAGTTTCTTAAATCGGGTTCTTACTTTTACTACTTTTTTTGAATTTTTATTATTACGAAATCAAGCCGTTACAGCGACGGCGGGCACCGACGAGGTGCCAGGTGGCAGTGGCGGTGGGCGCCGACGGTGGCATGGCGCTGTGTCAAAGATGGTGCGCTTGCTGCATTCTTCCCTACTCTTCTTTTCTTTTTTGGTTCTTTCTTTTTATTTTAATTTCTTTTTCTCAATTTTCTTCCTTTCCTAATTTCTCCTGAGGTACTTTCTCTCCGTTGATCCTGTTTTTTAGGAATGGCAATGGGCAGAGCGGGGCTAGGGATTAGCTCCCTCACTCCTGTCCCCTATTTGATCGGGACAGAGATAGAAAAAAAATATCAAAAAAATAGCGAAAAAGGGAGCGAAAATAAAAATATTTTGAGAATAATTTTTAAAGTTTAAAAGACTAATATTAATAAGAGTCATAAATAATATAATAAATAAAAATAATAGTTGATAAATCAATATAACTAAATATACAAAATTCAAGAAATAATAAAAAAAATTAGAGATAAATATAATATTTTAATATTTTAGACTTATTATATTTATTTTAGACTTATTATATTTATAAAATATATATTTTATAGATATATTAATAATTAAAAAAAAATTTATTTTATATAATCGGTGGTGCGGCAGAAAAAAGGAGTTGGGAGAGCAAATATTGTCTCCACTCCTTTTGTTATCGGAGATGAAAAATATCAAATCTGTACAAAACGAGGTAGGAACGTAAAATCAAAAAGTACGATCAAAATATACTAATTAAGTCATAACTTTCTAATCCAAAAGAGATTATTCTTATTTTACCAATTGTAAGCAAACTCAAATTTAAATAAGAAAAATATTTTATTGTTAAAAAACTTATAATATATAAGTTAAAAGTTTGATATATAAGTGGCATTATGTTGTATTTAATTTTTTTATAAATTTAATTTTATTAAAACATAACTTCAAATATATTTAATCTACTTAAATTATTATATTTAATTTTAAAATTTATTGAGACGCAATATCTAAAACTTACTTTGAGACCGTGATATTCCGAACCGGCCCTGCTATGCTGTACTCGTGTTTATTGTGAGGGATAATATTTTTATACATTGGACTAAAACAATTAGAAGAGACTATCGTTTTAGATTTTGCACTTTGGCATAAGTAATCTCACGGTCCTTTGCGTCGAAATATTGTACTTTTAAGTAAAAAAGTTTTTTTTTAATTTGAAGTTATTTTAAGTCAAAACCTTAAAAGTCATAATATTCTTAATTTTAAATAATTTTTTTGTTTGTTGAACTTAAAAGTGACCTTTGAGTACAAAATTTAGTTTAAAATCATATCATCAAACGAGAATATATAATATAAATAATATCACTTTACCGTTCAAAATATATCTTTACCTATTATATTTTTTTTATCGTATTTTAATTAAATATAATATAAATAATATAACTTTACATATAATTTTAGCCATTATTGGATGGTCTTAAATATATATATATATATATATATATATATATATAGTCTTAAAAAAAATTCGTCTTTATTTACATTTTTTTCCGTTTGTCAAACAAATATTACTTTTTTAGTAATAGACAAAACAAATTCCGAAAAAAAAAACGCAAATTTTTAAGAATTTCCTCCAAATGGGGCCATAGCTTTTTATACATTTTTTCTTTAGTTTTAGTATTGTTCTAGTATTATCCTAAACGCACGTACTTTTAGAATATTCTCGCGAGGAATATGAATTTAGATAAAGAAAAAAACTTTGTAAATTTTTTATAAAAATTTAAAAAAATAAGATAAAATAAAAAATTCAAGAAATCAGATAAGGTGGGGGAAAAAACCCACTTTAAAGCTTTCTAGTGCTTTTTCCCCGTATTTTTATTGTTTTTTTTTTTTAAATAGTTAGAATAATCATATTTATTAGATTAATTAGTTTCATCACATCGGACCGAAATAGTAAGAAGTTTAGATTTAAAAGTAAAAAGGTCCAATAAAATGAAAAAAAAAAAAGAAACATTACAAAAAAGCCCTAATGCTATCCCAAACACAGACCTAGGTAATTGGAGGAAGGACTGTTTACTTATTTTTGGCTTTCTGCAACTTATCATCCAAGAGCGCATTGTACTCCTCCCTCATGCTGTTGTATTTCTGGGTTAAGCTCCTAAAAGCTTCCATTTTCTCCTCCGGAATCTCCTCCTTCTTCTTCTCCAGACGGATTTTCGTCTCCGCGATCTGTCGCCGGAGCTCTTGAATCCTCTGCACTTTCTCCTCGTGCTCTTTCTGCAGCATTTCCAGCTCCGATGGCCAATTGCTTGAAATTTCTTGAATCAATTTCACAGTTTGGACAAAAAAATAATAATTTAGAATTAGTTCTCGTTTGCCAATTTTACTTTAACCCAGACTTTTTATTTAAATTTATTTTAAATTAAATAAATAAAAAATTCATTTAGTAAACAGTAAGGTAGACTCTAAGTGTTTGTTTAGTAACTTAGTTTTAAGTTAATTTTTTAGTTTTAAGTCACTTTATGCTAAATTGTTTGTTTTGTTAAAAAATTAGTGACTTTTAAATAAATAAAAAAGTCAAATAAACTAGATGTAAAACTCTAAATCTGTCCTTTTATGTAATAAAAGCCAAATGCAAAAAAGCTAAAAAAAATCAAAAAAGCCAAAAGCGTAAAATTAGAAATTATTATGAAAAAAGTCAAAATGTTAAAAAGCAAATATACTAAAACATATGGGATGAAAAAGGAGAAGTTTTTACTTTAAATTTTAAATCAAAAATTAAAAAATTAACTTAAAATTAACTTAAAACCGGTAGTCAAACACAGGCTAAGTTAAAAGTCAATAAATATAAAAACTTTTTTGGCTTTTAGTCATTAAAAAAATTATTATAGTTTTAAAAATTTTATTTTTACATAATTTTATATTCAATATAGATTTTATTCGATGGATTTTAACGAGTAAATTTTAAAAATATATTTTTAAAAAAAACCAAATATATATAATAAAAGTTATGTATTTTTAGAAAATATACAAAGTTATTTTATATCAGAAGTAAAAAGACTAAAAACTTTTATATTTTCAAACAATACTTTTGGACTTTTTTTTTTTACTTTAAATCAAAAAAAAAAACTTTAAACCCTTTTTCCAAACAAAACCTAATCATTCTTTCTCTTCACCTCCGGCCTTTCTAGAATCAATTTCAATGAGACTGGTTCGGTACTTAAGGTTAGGAATGCATAAAAAAATTTGATAATATTGGTTTAATTTTTGAATTACTTTAGAATTAATCTGAATTATTTTTGAAATTGAACCGTATAAACTCGATTAATACATATATATATATATATATATATATATATATATTAACTATTAAATAGTATATATAATTATTCTCATATTCATATAAAAAAAATAAAAAACTGTCTAGCTATAAAAATTATAAAAAAAATTTATTAGATTAGATAATTATTATTAATTCTTATTTATTTATTATATTTCATTTTTTATGTAAATTTTTTTTTTAGATATTTATTATATTTTTCACAAAATGAATTGTAAATTATTTATTTAAGTTTTTATTTTATGATTTTATTGTTTTATTCCTGTTTGTTTACAGGAAAATAAATTAACTTAAATTTTGAGAAGAATATATGGTCCTATTTGGCCTAAATTGTGAAAAGTACAATTTTTTTTTTTTTGTCCTTTCTGAATTTTCTTGCCTTTTTATTTTTATTTTTTCTTTTTAGGATTGACGTGATTAGAAAAATTCAAAACATAAAAAAAATGGATTAAGAATTTTTAAAAGAATTTACTAAATAAATAAATAATATTATGCTTTGTATTCCAATGGTTTAAAGTTCAATTTTTTATCTTTTACTTAAAGTTAAAAAATACCAAAAGGTCTTGTTTGGAAACTCAAGTTTTTAGTTTTTTAATTTTTTAATTTTTTACATAAAATAATTTTTATTATATATATATATATCTATTTTTTTGTTTAAATTATATTTTTAAAATTTATTCGTCAAAATTTATCAAACAAAATAATATTAAATATAAAATTATGTAAAAATAAATTTAAAAAATTATAATAAATCTTTTTTGACTAAAAGCTACTTCCAGCAAAACTTTTTGACTTATTATTTTTTAATTTAAAATTACCTTTATGATTCTATTTTTTTAATTTAAAATAATTTTAAAATAAAAATTAATTTAAAATCAAATTATCAAACAAGGCTCATGTAAAAAAGAGTTATAATATTGATGATTTTTAAAGATTAGTCTTCTTAACGTCACATCAAATTATGTTAGGTTAGGTTAGGGTAGGTCTCATGACTCGTTTTTAAAATTTAAAAAAAAAATCTTAATATCACGAGCAAAGATGGGCAATTGCCCATCGACTTTAAAGCCGCAATAATTGTCGAGCCGTTACTTTAAATTCCGCCGTTTATAAAGTTTAATTTTAGGGTAAATTACTTACACTTTACTTATACTTTTTGTATTTTAAGATAATAATATTAATATTTTTTTATTTTTTTAAATATTATTATATTTTTTTATATTTTTATTTTTATAACACTTAAATTCATCTGTTAGTTTCTGTTAACTGAGTTAATAAAAAAGTATCTTTGTTACATAATAATTGTATACCCCTTTAATTAAAAATCTAGATAACTCTTAAAAAATTAATTTATACGAGTGTTGAGTCAAAGAATTACTTTTTTTTAGCTATTTTATCTGTGTTTTAGGATTGATATGAAAAGATAAAATTGATTGCTTTACTAGTGACTGATACAAAAAAATATTACAAGTCAATTCTAATACTAGTTAGGGAATGACTTAATCTTGTCAAATAAGATTTTTTTTTTTTTTCAAAAGATAATGAAAAGTGATTTAAAAATAAATTCGATAAACAATTTTACTCTTTTTTTTTTCTTTATTCAAAAGAATTACTTAGAATTAAAAAATAAGCAATTGTCCCAAGCATGGCCTTTAGATTCAAAATCAAACCATGGATTAGTCCACTTGCATTTGGTTTAGCTTGCTTTTTCTATACAATTTTTTACTTTTTATTTTTAGTTAGTTATTTTTTATCACTAATCATAATCATAACCGCTATACTTTTAAAAATTTCATTCGAATTGAGAAAAAAAATTAGCTAAAAAACAAAAAAGCGTAAATAAGATGGGAAAAAATTAATTTCTTTTCAATATTTTTTTTACCATTTACCATATTTAAGCTTCGTTTTATTTTCTTGATTCGAAAGAAATTTTTAAAAGTATAGTCGTTATTATTATAATTAGTGATAAAAAAAACTTACTAAAAATAAAAAATAAAAAATTGTATAAAAGAAGCAAGCTAAACGAGAAGCAAGTGGAGTAATCCATGATTTGATTTTGAATTTAAAAGCCTCATTCGGAACAATTGCTTATTTTTTTATTCAAGCAATTTTTTTCGATTTAAGAAAGATATATATAGAGTAAAGAAAGAT
>JAOTRH010455483.1:0-29615 GCA_034768845.1 Heliamphora exappendiculata | reverse complement strand
GAGAAACTCTATATTCGGTTGTATATGTTGCTGCTAATTAAGATTTGAGATTATCTACCCATTGGCCCCACCCCACGGTTATGATACCCAAAATGAAAGCTCTATTTGGGCTAAATTTCAATAATCTTGCTTTTTTTTTTTTAATAATCTTTTTTGAGCTTTTCAGATCAAAATTCTTAACTTTTTCAAATCCTCTCAATAAGATAAACTGAAAAAAATTAAAAATCTTGATCAAAAAATTATAAAGAAGTTCACTAAAGACAAAAATAAGCTACATATAATTTAGTTTATTAGTTATTTTTGATTTATTATCGTCTTTTCTAAAAAAAATTTATATTTTGTTAAAAAAATTTACTTTTTTGACTTGTCTCAATAAGGGAGGTCAAAAAATATAATAATTTAACTAAACGATAAGAAAATTTCACTATAAACAAAAATAAATAAATAAGCAATTTTCTAAAGTTATTACTGGCGAAGCCATAGCTTATGCTATGGTGTCATGTGAACTCCCAAAATAAAATAAAAAATTATTATATATAATTTAAAAAAAATTATATATCACAACTATAAAATAAAAAAGAACCTAGTTAATTTTTTAAAAAGTTCTAAATTCACACACTTTGTTACGATTTATCTCTACTAGTATAAATTTTAATGCATAATTTATAATTATTCAATGTACTTAAATAATGCATGTAATACAAAATGGTGTGAAATTATCACCTTCCAATAACCCAAATCCCAAATCACATTATCTTTTTAATTTTTGGTGATTCTTCTTTTTTCTCTCTCTCTCTCTCTCTCTCTCTCTCTGAATTAATTGTAAATTTTAATTACTTGTATTTGATAAAACTCATCGAAACTACCTGTAAAAGTTTGTATTTACATATATTTTTGGTATGTATAACAATGATATTAATATATAATATTATTTTTTGTTATAATTTGAAAAGTTTAAATTAATTTAAAAGTTTATTAAAAATATGTAATGAATATTATTATATATTATAGAATTATTAAATTTGAGTTATTAATAACACCAGTGACAAAAATTATGGAGTCGCCATTGAGAATAGGTCGTGGGGTGAGAATGATCGGAGCACCAGAGAGTATTGCCACGCGAACTTCACACTGCTACTTTTTGGTCACATAAGTGGTTTCCAGGCATGTTTAGTGGCCGGAAAACCATGTTACTTCAACATAGGTCTTTGATATACAAAATACGACATCGTTTTAAGGGTATTAAAATATTAAAACCAAATCATTAATAATAAAACAATGTAATTTTAAAAGGCACCATATAGAAATCCTGTGGCAGAAGATGTGCTCTCAGTCAAAACTAGTCAAGATATGATTACATTAAGTTCAAAATTCGAAAATATTAAAATATCATTTTAGACCAATCAAATTATGACACATATTTTTTAGTATAAAAAAATTATATTTGAATTGATACGAATCGAAACTAATCAAGGTAGGATTACATTAAGTTCAAAATTTGAAAAAAACTGATATATCATTTTAGACCAATTAGATTTTGCCACATGTTTTTTAGTATAAAATTATTATATTTGAATTGATAGTGTACAGGGAGGACTCGTAAATTATATTTATTTGATGGATTGAACTCAACTCGATCGAACTCGTTAATGTGTTAACACCTACAAAAGTGAACACACGTGAGCTAGCCGACGGCCAATCGCCGGATGCCACTCCGATGATAAAGTTAGAAATTGAAGATAATCACTCAAAGTAATTCCACATAGATTTTTCCTTCTCTTATTGTGTACCTCTTTGGTGCCTTCATTCCTTTCTTTTTATAGCAGGTAAATCATTCTTCTCTCTCTTCAACCCCAATCATCATTCTCTGACTAGCTCGTACCCATTGCAACTCTCACTCATCCTTTGTCAAAATATTCCTACCACTCCGCCGTTGTCATTGTGCCGACGGTAGGCGAACTCAAATTAAATCACATTAAATGTACCGAGCTTGGCCTGTCCTCATGACCAAGCTCTTAATATGAAATGCGTTTCCCGAGGAGGCAGCATATTTAATGGTTGATACACACCCTTCCAATCACATTTAATGCTATTCCATCTCGATCAAATCGCATTCAATACTATGTTAGAGCATTTAATGAAATATAAGTGGCTATCCCCATGCTTACCGTCGGGCTCTCATGGTTCAGTCCTGGGTTGGGCTTCTTTCTTTTGGGCCTCACTGCAGCCCAATGGGTGAATAACTCGGCTTACCCCCTTTCATTTGTCCTTCAGCTTTCCTCTTGCTCGGTATGAAGGAAGCTGATTCGATCTCCCATCTTTACCTCGGCTCATTTATTACGTCGTCGATTCTTCTAACGTTCCCCAATGTCATTCGCAACTTGCCACGTGTCAAGGCGCGATTGGTCTGGAACAGGGTGTTTCGCGCCTTCCCGATGAGAGACAGGCAACGCCCCACTTCCTCGAGGCTACCGTTGGCGCTTTCAATGGGAATAGAAAATCTCCCCTATAAATGGGGCTGTTAGCCTCATTTTTCTTCTTCGACCTTCGATCCCTTTAAGCTCTCTTTTCTCATTTCTCTCTGTGATGCCATTTCTCTCTTTGTTCGGGGAGATCGCCGCCACCACTGCTGAACACACTAGTGAATTCCATCGTCGTCGCTCTCCACTTCTCGAAAATATAATATTTTGTGACTTAAAGAGCCTATAATATTTTTTTATATATAATAGTATAGATAAGTTTCATTGTATTTTACGAATTATATTTTCAAAACATAAAAATATATAGAAAATATTGATCAGAAAACTAATATAGAATGCAGATGAAGAATATTTATACAACCCAAGTAGTGGGTATTCATTATTTGTGAAATTATATATTCCTCCACATTTCTATTTCAGGCAAATACATACTCATAAATTAGAAAATAAAAGTTGTTGATCTAGTTTTGTGAAACTAGAAATTTCTAATTTTCTTAAGAATGAGGATATTTCACTTTTGGGACTTTATATAAAAAAATAATCAATTCAGAGAGTCTAACAAAATTAAAGGTAGATATATCTCAAATACATATAAATTAAATTGCAAAAAGAAAATTAAAATAGATGAGAAAATTCCTAATTTTTTTATTTCTTTTAATTTCTCATTTTCTCTTTTTTTTTTTTTAAAAAAATGTATCCATTGTGAATCTTATTTATAGATCTCATTTATAGGAACCTTATAAAATTTCTCATTTTCTCATTTTTGTTAAAAAAAATTAAAACCATAATTTTGCTTATCTATTGTGTTTTATCTCATTTTTTGACATTCACTATTTAAAACATGAAATCTCCCATTTGCTTGTTAAAATATCAAAAGTGAGGAATTCTCTCTCCATCTCTCTATTTCATAAAACTACGTACACAAATAAACCTGATAAAATTCTCTTAAAAAGTATAGAATATCTATTGTTTCAATGAAATTATGAAATTTCTACTTTCTTAAAATGAGAGTTCTTGAAATCACATTAAAAGAATAATCATTTTGTAGAGTTTAACAAATTCTTTAAAAAAGATATAAAAAAAAACATAGCCTATATATCATTGATTAAACTTTAAAATCAAAGTTCTAATTAATCACTTGTTTCCTCCTCCACTCTCACACTCCCTTCAGATAATAATTAAAACCCGATCCCTTCTTTAAAGACATTTAATTACGTGCATTTTTTTAGTTTTAAGTTTCTAGAATATTTAGTCGACTACTTGTATATAAGGAAATTAAAATATGTTGAGCACTTTATATTTATATATATAAACAAATTATTAGATAAAATAAATATATATTGAAAAATGAAATAATCAAAAATTAAGCCAATTGGCAACCATTTTAAAATTTTTTCTCATAAGCACTTTTGGTTTACATAATTTTTAATAATTAAAACAAGCAACTTAAGGCTTTAATTTTTAATCAAATTGGGATAATAAACTCTGTTTTTTTATCATATATTTATATATACATAAGATCTTGTTTGGGTTTAATAAAGAAAATTTGAGCAAAAAGTCATTTTGATATAATAAAATTGCCTTAAACCCCTTGAGATGACAAACTCCCCACTTAGTCTCTTTTTCCGCTGGCCATAGGGATCTATGGGTTGTAAAATTTGTGAGCCCATGACTTCAAAACTTGTGGGTTAAAATGGGCATAAGCTTCAAAGAATTGGGCTAAAGATTCAAGTAAAGGTTCATAGTTTTGTTTTGTTTTTTTTTTAATTAAGAAGGTTAGGGTTTAGACCTAGATGGGCTAAACCAATAAGATTTTGGGCTAACTAGGATTTTATTAAAAAAAATCCATGATAAAGTTGGACTAAGGTCCAATTAAAAATAAAACGTGTTAAAACATACTTAGAAAATTAAACACGTAAGCACATATTTATTTGTTTATTTTGTATAAATTATTAAGTTTTAACATATCTAGAAATAATTTAAAACCTTTTAAATTATAGTTCTCTTATACATATTAACTTAAAAATATTATACACACACACGTGCGCTCTCTGTATATAATCTGTGATACTCGGCTTCTTTTAATTTTGTAATATATACTCTCGATGTGTTGTATATTACTTTAATATTATAGAAAAGCATGTTTATATGTGCTTTATACATGTGTTAGTTTAGTTATACATATTGGTTTCGATCCCAATCATATTTTGGCATCATGGCAGACAGGACCGCTCGAACAGTCTGTCTAGCGTGAATTTTATAAAATGCTTGAGTGACATTGAGTTTTGGACCAAAACTTGTTGAGCAAGTTTCTTCCTCTCTTCCTTAAAAGACCAACCAAACTCTCTACCTTCTCTTTAACTTTTGGCTTGATTCGGGCCGGTTCTTGGTGTGGAGATAGTCGATCTTGTTATACAAGTCACGGGCTTCACGTATGAATCTGAACGGAATCTCGTTTTGGTGACTTCGATTTTTCGCCGGTGTTTAAAGCGTCGAGTTTTTAACTATTTGAGGTAGGATTCTAGATTAGTTTACTTTAAATTGTGATATATGTGATTATGTGCATTTTTACCGTTTTAAAATGCTATAAATGTCAAATTTTGTATTTAAACCGTGTTTTGGAGGATAAAAAGCATGTTAGGCTTTTGTAAGATTTATTACAAAGTTGGTGGACGTTTGTGTACATGATTCTCAAAGAGAATGAGTTTTGAAAATTAAAAAGATTTATGCATATGTTGTGGAAACATAGTTTTGGGAGATGCGGGGCTAACCTTTGAAGTTGAGTTGTGATTTCATCGGGGTGATTGATGAATGCGTGTCTTTAAATGTTCGCACATGGCAATATACTTCTCTAAATGTATAACATCTATATATGTGAAATTGGAATTCGATTGCTCCTGCGATAAAAGACCATAAATAATTTCTTAATTGAGGCAGGTACTGCCCTGCGATGTAAGACCGCGAATGATTGCATAATTGGAGCTGAGGTTGGTCTTGCGGTGAAAGATCGTAAAGAATTTGCATAAGTGGGGTTAATACTTATCCCTATGTGGAAGCCCGCAAAAAAGTGCGAGGTGTGTAGGAAACACCGTAGGTTGTAGAAACCTAGTTCGAATGTAATGTTCTTCGTGTGATTATTGAACTATTAGATGTTACCGAATTATATGAAAACTTGTGGTTTTAAGGATGAAAAATCGTTTTGAGACTCATGTAGTTGAGTTATTTATATAATTTGTGATTGCATGTTATACTTTCAATTTATGCTAGTTTTTTTTCTATTGAATTTCGGCTCATGTTGTGAAAATTGAAGACCTTTCAAGTGAATTTGATCGCGTGGGGCGATCTTGAGAAGCCCAAAGGTGGCGAAAGACTAAATTTCTTAATTTAATTTTGGTTTTGGATTATGTATATGACGTTCTATGTTTTGGAACTAAAACATACGCTTTGTAAGCCATGAGGCATTTATATTAATGCATGTATATTGTATGCCTATGAGAGGGACCATGGGGTGGTTGTATGTTTTCATAAGTATATGAAATGATTATTATTTTTGGTTGGTTTTAATACTTTATATCAACTCTTGTGCCTCGAGGGAGGATTTTGAACCTCGTTTGAGCGCATTTTAGATGGCTGAACCTTGAAAGTTTTTAAAAATGTTAAAACATAGTTTAGTGTTAGATGTGAAATTTAGATTTTGAAAAAGGATCCAAAGCCACACTGCTCGACAGACCGCTCGAAGGGTCTATCAAGCGATCAAACCTCACTCTCGGTTGTTTTGCAGACTGAGGGAAAAACAGTGTACAGGCGAGGGCCGCTCGAGCAGTCTTTCGACTGATCAAGCAGTATGGGTAATTTTTTAAAAATTTTGTTTGTTTATTTTAAAACTTGGCTCTTGGGGACCGTGACCTCTTTCTTTTAAGCTGTTTTTTTACATAAAATAAACTCTCAGATGTGCGTTTTTTTAAAGGTTTTAAGTTTATATTCGTTTACGTTATTTGACCGGTTTGGATTCGGATGATTTTAATGAATATCGGTAATTCAGAACGGTTTTTCTTAGGTAGTTCACGTGACCCGGGTTTTAAGGCGTGATATAATCATTTTGTATAAACTCAATGGTGGAATCAGTTATTTTTGTTGATTATTAAATTAGAAATAAAAATGTAATTATAAACAAATAATAAAAAATTAATTGTTTACATAGGAAATTAAAAATATGATTAAAAAGTATATTATATCTACTTAAACTTTTTAAATTAACATTTTAAAATTTATCTTAGAAATTTTAGGGACCCATATTACCAGTCCTCTTTCTCTATCACGCAAATACATACACAAAATAAAAGATTTCTAGTTTCATGAAACTAACAAATTCTAATTTTCCTAAGAGTATTTTTCATTTTGTAATTTTATATAAAAAAAATTAATTCAAAGAGTTTTAACAAAATTGAAAATGATAACTTCAGTCCCTTTCTCTATCTCTTTCTCCCAAATACTTACAATATTGCAAAAATTTTAAAATAAATGTGAAAATGAATAATTTTTTATTTTCTCAATCTTTTTTTTGTGTGAAAATGAGAAATTTCTCCTTTTTGTGACCTCTTTTTAAAATAAAAACATATCCATTGTGAATCTTATTTCATAGATCTCATTTTACAGGACTTTAAAATTTTTCATTTTCTCATTTTTGTAAAAAGAAATCATTTTTTTCTTAAACAGGGTTTTTTTGAAATCTCGTAAAAAAATTCAATTTGCAGTTTAACAAATTCGAAGTGAAAAAAATTCCCCCCTCCCCTCTTTCCCTCACATAAATACAAAACCATAAAAAAATTTAAAATAGGTCTCAAAATAAATAAAAATTTATTTTCTCATTTTTAATAAAAATAAAAAATCTCTTACTTTTGAATTCTGTCAATTTTTTATAAATAATATTAGATTAAATATAGATAACATTATGGGCGTTGAAACCATTTTCCTCTATCAATGGCTCAATGAAGTAGTTCTTGTTGTTCGCCGCATAAAGTCCCCAATTGCGACCAAATGCGGCAAAACTTCTAGGCAATCACTCATAAATTGGTTCAAATCGATCTAAATTATACGTTTGGTTCGATTTTTTGGTTGATGATTTGGTTCTTATTTCAAAATTTTAAAAACTGTTTATTATGATTTGGTTGTGAGATTAAGCTTCTAAATAATTATATAAAAACGAACCATTTCTTTATTTTGTTATATTTATATTGTGTTATATATATAGATAGATAGATAGATAGATAGATTATATATATATATATAAAAGAAATTTTAAAATATTAACTATGTTCTTTTTATCTCTTCTTTTTTTCTTTGTTTCTTCACTTTTATAATCTAAATTTTTAATTTTTTTATTATATTATAATATCATATAATTTATAGACTATTAATAATTAATAAAAGTATTAAAATTACGAGAAAATAATATATAATGATAGTTTGCAGATACCATCATGCCATTTTGTAGTATTATGAAATAAGTAATAAAATAAAATACAAGTAATAGAGAAAGAAGAAATTAAAAAACAAAATTAATGTATAAATTTTTAATATAAAATAGGCATTGAGTATTTAGTCTTAGAACCACTGTAACGCCCTGATTTTGTAACGCCCTGATCTGTACAGTTTTTCGATCTTTCACCGATGAATTATTTAAGTCGAACTTAAACGATCTATAAATCCTAAAATCGATCATTTTATTTCATCATATGAATATCCAACAAACGAGTCCAACCTAAGCATAGTTCCTCTCGTTAACACCCAACACACATAGGGTTAACAATGATTTTACATTCTTAACTTCATAGATTTTACGTTTTTCAATTTTAATTAGCTTAAGATCCAACCAACACATTGTGGTCCCCAAAAACTCAGCACATTCTCATGGTTTATTCAAAATTTTCAATTCATCATTAATTTCATCATTTCATATATCATCAAATTTATGGACTTTATCCATGTAAATAGGTTCCTACAACCTAAAATTTACCAAATCGTTAACCACTTTCGTTATTGGATCCTATAACCCAAAAATTCTCAATTTTTCAAGAGTTAACCCAAAACAAAACTGTAAGTTCTCATTTTTTAAATTCAATTATACCTAACAACAATAAGAAATTAAAATCATCTTAAATTATTCATCAACTCAAGATTTAACATACTTTAACCTTAAACCCTAGCTTAGGGTTCCAAAAATATCGTTTTTATACTTTAATATATATATTTTTAAATATACAATTCATATCACGTAAATATTCAACGATAGTCGTAGATCCTACCTTTTTTAAGCTCAAACAATTAGAATTCAATTCTAGCAAGCTCAATCGACCAAACTGCCAACCCGGTGGCGATAGGGAAGCTTCCAACATGTGTCTTCGCTATGCAACTGGTGCTTACTCGGGAGAGAGACAAGAAATTCACTCCAAATGAGTAAAGTGGGCTCTAAGGAATCACCACACTCAACCCTAGGTCTCAACCTTTGTTCTAGAGAGAGATGAAAAGAATGAGGATGAAATGTTTAAACCCGCAACTTAAAGTCTATTTGTCTATAGCCCGCTTGAGCGAATTTATGGCTGCTCGAGTGGTCCCCTCCTTCTTGATTTTTAAAATTTTTTTGACATCAGCCTGCTTGAGCGGGCTCTTGGCTGTTCAAACAGTCAACGCTAAAATGGACTTCGAACAAGAGATGTATATTGTGAGACCCTGATTCGTTTTTATTTTTGTGACGTTTTGCCGTGTTGTTTATTATTTTTACAATAACATGTTTATGTGCATTTTATGCATGTTTGAGTTTAGAAATGCATGTTGGGTTGAATACTGGGACTGTTAGGGGTTGTGGTGTGAGGTGTTTTTTTTTTTTTATAAAAAAAATAGATATTTTTCGTGACCTATAAATATCTAGCTTAGATATTTTGGTGGAGATATTTTTTTAAAACTTGGAGGCTATGTTTCTTTTTCTCAAACTAAAACCTCTGCCTTATCTCTAGATTTTCTTGGGGCCTGGGCTTTATTTTTGGCGATCGAGTAGCGGATCCTTACTATCTACACTGAGGGATACACGTTCATCCAGACGAAATTTCGTTTCGACGAAGTTCATTTTTTACGGAGTTCGAGGCGTCGAGTTTTTAACTTAACGAGGTAAGATCTTAGACTATCTTGTCTTTAAAAGGTGCTACGTGTAATTATATGTGTTTTTACCGTTTAAAAATACATAAAAAGTTAGTTTATGTTTCAAAAGGTTGGATTTTGGTTCAAAATCTCTTTTGGATGGATTTCGGTTGGAGGAAAAGGGGTTCGCGGCTTTCTTATCGGTGTATCATTGTTGTTTTGGATTTTTATATTCCCGTGGGTTGTAAAGGGAGTGCTTGGTTGGTTTAATTTTGGGCTGAGAAGTTGTTTCAGTAGGTTGTGTTTGTTTTTCACCATCGCCTGTAGCCTGTTCTGAAATTTGAGGATTTTGGGTTTTGTGTCAACACCATTTTCTGTTTGTCACGACACCTTGTTCAGTGGCTGTTACGTTGAACTTTTTGTTCTTTTGTGTCGACACTATTTTTTGTTTGTGTCGACACCTTTTGTTGTTGGTGTTGACACATTTTCTGTTTGTGTCGACTGTAGACACCCCAATTTGACCCCGTCCAATTTTAAGTGAATTCAATGATGAAAATAGGTGGAATGATGCTTCAATTCGATCATAAAAAAATGATCCAAACTCGGTAATTGAACTCAAAACCTTCAAACTAAATTTTTTTTATTGAACTATCGAAACTTGTTGTCTAAGTAAAACGACTGCCATGCTTATTGGGGTGACTGCCAATAGAACCTCTTGGAAACCCTAGCCAAAAGTGACGACCGCCGCTTTAAACTTGGCGACCGCCAATTTGCATTGAGGCGACCGTTAATAGAACCTTATAGAACTTCTTCTAAACATGGTGACCGCCATGTTGAACTTGGCGACCGTCAACTTCAAATGGCCTGACGTGTCCCAAAACGTGACTACACCTCATTGGTTGAAGAACTCTATAAATACCATACCACTGGTACGTTTTTGAAGATAGAAAATTAGTGAGAGGTTTAGTGAGAGAAGCTCTGCCGAGTTATCGAGAAATTTCGAGTCCCGACGTTGAAGCCCTACCGTAATACTGAGATCCGAACCTCCGACGCCTACTTTGAAACCTTAGCTTGGATCACAATATGAGGATTGGGCCGTTGAAGCACATTCTCCCGATTTGAGGATTCCTTAGCAATTCAGGTATTCCGTTTGGATCT
Organism: Heliamphora exappendiculata; assembly: GCA_034768845.1. NCBI lineage: Eukaryota > Viridiplantae > Streptophyta > Magnoliopsida > Ericales > Sarraceniaceae > Heliamphora > Heliamphora exappendiculata. Next base: position 18,843 of record JAOTRH010455483.1, on the reverse strand, counting down.
CTGATCTTTCTGACTCAATTTTCTCTCTTTTGGAGTGATCGGGTTAAATTTAAATTTCAATTCATATTTTTTTATTTACATGGTTAATCCTATTTACTTCATGTAATTTAGTTGTTTTCTTTAGTTGTTTAGTTATTACTTCATGTAATTTTTATTTGTATCCATTAATTAGTGCTAATATTTTTTGACAACTACAACTTATTGATGTTATTAGTTGTTATAAAGAGCACTTACATTGTATGAATGTAATTGTCAATATTACATTCATATCCTCCAATTAAAATAATTGTGCGCCTATTTCTTTTTTATCTCTTATTTTTATATTAGTTTAAAGTTTCTTTTATTAATTATTATTTTGATGTCCTTTTATTTTCAGCATTAGTTTAATGTTTTTTTTATTTACTTCTTTTTCTTTTACTTGCAATGTAACTTTAATTTCTTTTCAGTGCACATTTTTCTTTCTTTTTCTTTTTTTTTTCTTTTTTTTTCTTACAATGTTCGCTTAATATTCATTTATTAGTCTTTATTTTTTATTTTTTTTCTTTAATAGTAGTGTAATTTTCTTTTCTAACATCTTTATTTTTTTTTCTTTTGTTATAATGAAACTTTATTTTTTTTCGTTATAATGTAGTTTTATTTTTCTCTCTAATGTTTCATTTCTTATTATTATTATTTTTTAATTATTTTATTTTCTTTTCATAGTACTTATTCTATCTTTCCTTTTCTTTTATTTCATTAAACCTAAAAATTATAAAAAGTCCTTTAAGCTAATTTTTTCCCTTTTTAAATGTAATTATCTTCTCTTTATTTTATTTTTTTTTTGTTTTCTTCTATCTCTTTTAAAGAAAATATAAAAAATAAAAAATTAGATTTTTTTTTCATTAGTTTAATAACATGTTCTAACATTTTTATTTTTAACATAATTCTTCTTTTGTAAACTTTTTCTTTTCTCTTAAATCTTTAATTTTTTTTTGTTATAAGACTTTTATTTTTAGTAAACTCTTTTTTTATATATTTAGATTTTTTTTACATATTTTATTTTATATTTAATATTAAATATTCACCATATTAATATTTCTCTAAATGTATGTTTTAATAAATTATCATGATTTAGTTTATTTCTTGCTAACAGTTCATGTTTAGGTAATTTTAACAATTTTTAGTATATTTTTATTTTTTATTTGAATCATGATAATTTATGTTATTTTAATAATATTGTATGCGGGTGTGTTCCATATATCATTTAGTTAAAAATTGTATACCGTAAGACTTAGAAATTTATTCCTTTATTTGTCCTAATTTGAAAGTGTGTATGCTATGTATTTTTTTATATTTAATTTTGAATGTTCTCTTTTTGTCTATATTTTTTTTATTGGCATGCATTTGAGAAATATTAATAAAGAACCAATGACGATTAGTAGAGGTTAATCTTATGGTTGGGCGAACGGAGTGTCTAACACATTTTTCGATTCGTACCTTAACCTCCGAACCCTCTTTCTCTGGTTAAACGTTTTAAAGATCAGTAGTTATTTTTGTTTTTCTTACTTTTTTCTCAAAAATTAAGTAACGACTCCATTTTCTACAAAAAGAAATTTTTAAAATTTGGTTTTTAAGGAGTTAAAATATTTTCTAAACATCTTTAAATTTTTTTATTTTTAAAATATTTTGCAAAATTTCCAAAAATTCCAACGCTACAGTATTTTCTAACGACTCCACTGGAGACTAGTTTACAAAATCAAATAAGAGGGTTAGACTTGAAAACATCATTAGTTCGTAATATGTATTTCTCATTTATATTTTCGCATGCATATGTATTGTTCTTCAAACCCCCCTGCCTAGTCAACCCAATGCCCTGAACGTTCATTAATTTCGGGAATTGTTGGGAAGGTGGGCAAGCCTTACTGACTGTACGCTTTCATAGGTAAAGTAAAAGAGTTCGGGCGTACCGTTTAACCATTTCCTGCACCACTTCAAGCATGGGAGGTATATACCCGACTCTATTTAGAAGGTATCCTGTTCGATTGACCAAAACTGGCCTTTTGCATATAGTAGCCTAGAACCCCCATTAGGTACTACTAACCCTAGTAGGATTATATATTTTTTTAATTGTATGTTTTGATTGCGTGTTGTTAGGATTGTTTGTTCAGGCTTAAGCTAGTTCCTCTTCCAGGTTCAGCTCGAGTTTTCTCTCGTCTTTTGTTTAGGTTAGGTTTTTCTTTGGGTTCTTACCCGGGTTTTGTTCTTCATCATGTTTGGTTTTCATGCCATAGTTTTCTTCTCGGGGTCATGCTCGTGTTTTGTTTTGAAGCCTTTAGGGTAGTTTATCTCTCTTTCGGGTTTCCAGACTGTTAGTTTCATACCCCCACTTTTGTTTAGGCTCGTTTTCTTCAAATCCATGTTATACCCGCGTGAGCTAGTTTCTTACCGTTATGCTGTCCATTTTTCCTTAGAATTCTAGGTCAAACCATTATTCCCAGCCTAGTTCTATTTTCTTGCCAGTGTGCTGCCCATTTCTTCACCCAAGTTTTGTCAAACCTGTTCAGTTATTATGAGTCCGGCCGGGGCATTGTTATAGTTTATGTGATTATCTACCTGTGGTTTGTTGTTTCAGATATCTGGAATATTTGAAATCTGTCATTGGAGTTTTTGACTGGGAAATGTTTCATACTGATTATTATGCTTTTGGATCCAAGTTTTCTTTGGGTCTAGATCATTGAGCCGAGAAGAGCACAGTTGACACGTGTCTGGGCAAGATCAGCGACAGGAAGACTCTAGAGGGTATCTGAACAACTGACTGACCAAGCTAAAATGGTAGAGAATGAGGTGAACTTGACAGCTCTAATGAGAGCTATTACTGAGATGCAAAGATCTATGGAGCAGCAGACCCAAGCTCAAAATCAGTGTCAAGCACAGATTCATGCAATTTAGGCCCGTATGCCCGTTGTGAATGAATAGTTGGATGACACAAATGAGAACGACGAAAACTTCTGGGATGATAACCAAGAACCAGAGATACCGTAAGTTACTGTGCCACCTCGGGTTCCCCGTCCGGTGGTGGTAGAAGAAGAAAACACTGCCAAGTCTAAGGAGTCCGTACTGGCAGAAAAGATCGATCGAATGGAGAAGGTGCTAAGAAAGGCTAAAGGAGTAGAAGAGTACATGCTGAATGTAGGCAGTTTGTGCCTATTTTCAGATGTAAAACTGCCAAAAAAATTTAAAATGCCAGAGATGGAGAAATTTGATGGTACTGGTGACCCTTGGATTCATCTGGGATGTATGTTGGAACTCTCTCCCCATGGGAATTGATGATCAGCTCAAAGCCCAACTTTTTCATCGATCACTCCCTAGGGCTGCGCAAAGGTAGTTTCTTTCTTTGGAGATAGCTAAAAGTAGAACTTAGGAGGATATAGCCATGGCTTTTGTCAGTCAGTACAGCTACAATGTCCAACTGGACGTCACCACCTGAGAGCTTGAAACAACTCGACAGGAGAATTGAGAGTTTTTTGTTGATATCTTAACTCAGTGGAGGGGTAAAGCCGCTAAGATGACAAACTGACCCACTAAAAAAGAGAAAGTGAGGACTGTGGTTAAGAATTTGTAGTCTCTACTGAAACAGTATCTTATTACTCAGTCGCTTTCTACCTTTGAACAACTGTTTGATATTGGGGTACAGATTGAAGATGCTATTCAGTCTGGGGATATTGAAAAAGTTGAACCGAGCCAAAAATCTAGGAGGACCTTTCCCACAAATAACCAAAATTAGTCTGCTGCCATCAACCTCGTGTCTCGCGCGAACGAGGTAAACCTGCTGAACTCGTCTTCTTTCGCTCAGCAATCCAACAATACCCAATAGTCAGACAATGGTCAATAGCAAAGGCCGAGGAGGGTCTTCACTCCCCTCAACATTTCCTTATCCACCGCCTTGAGTGGACTCATTGAGAAAGGGCTTATGAAGCCACTGGATCCCGTGCCTGTATCTGATCCCCTACCGCCGAGTTTTAATGCCTCTTAACACTGCGCCTTCCACCAAGGTCACTGATACCTAACTAATAAGTGCTTAAGGCTCCGACATGAAATTCAGAACCTCATCGACAACAAGGTGATCCTACCATCATCTACCACCCTAAAGCTAAATGTCATGACTAACCCACTACCAAATCATGCCAGGCAGGCTGGGGTAAATTACATGTCTATAGAGGAATCAGAAGACCCGAGCTGATATATCTGTCTAACATATCTACCACGTCCTCATGTTTTAGCTACTGAAAATCAGGCAATTTGTTCATTGATTATGACCGAAAATGGCTGGGATGTCATAAGGGAGTGGAATGATAATGATTGGGAAGGATATCAGGCACCAATTCAAGAGGAGGAGCATAACGAGGAAGACGACTGGCCATTGAACTATCCAGCCCGGCCTTATGGGTTCGGCCACGTGCTTGATGGCATCACTCTTTCCCATTTTTTTGAGGAGGAGATATATGTTGATGAGATGCAGTCCTATTGGCTAGTAAGGGTCGTGTTGAAATCGAACGAAAGAGAGTGGACCAATTTCTGGGCCGCTCGGGAACAGCATGTGGACTTTATCCAAGAGGACACATGGGAAGAAGTTGATAATACATGGGCTATTAAAGATGATGAAGAGAGAAGATGAAGAATAGCAATCGGAGATTTAGGCAATTTGTGGGCATTTGAAAGCTCTCCGCTTGTGAATGAGGTACGACAGACCAGGGACATAATAACGGGATAATGAGATCCCAAGGAGGGGATAGAACATCTAACCATAAGTGGGCGGTATTTCAAGCCAGTGTAATTGGAAAAGGAGCAACCAAGTGGAAAAGAGAAGGAAAAATAACTTGAGGAAAGGGATGATGCAGTGCTAAAGCAGTTAAAGAAAATGCAAGCCAATATCAGCATTTGGGGGCTACTGATGGCCTCACATAAACACAGACAAACTATGCTAAAGATTTTGAATAAAGCCAGTGTTTTGATAGATGCCATCCCAGAGTAACTGATTGGACTTATTTTGCCAGCAGTAGAACCAAAAATCATTTCTTTTTTTGATAAAGATCTGCCACCAGAGGAAAAGAATCACAACAAACCACTGCATATTATTGTTAAGTGCCTGGACAAAAGGGTCTCTGTGATTCTCATCGATAACGGGTCTGCATTAAATGTATGTCCGCTCAGAACAACACTCTGTTTAGGACTCATGACAGAGCATTTCATACTGAGCAATCAAGGAGTTCGAGCTTATGACAACACAAGGAGGGATGTGGGACTGGTGTCATTTGCAATATCAATAGAGCCCTTAGAAACGTCGATTGAGTTTCATATACTAGACGTACTGGCATCTTTCAACTTATTGTTGGGTAGACCTTGGTTGCATGACCCAAGTGTTCAGGCTATACCATTGACTCTCCATCAGAAACTGAAGTTGATAAGAAATGGGGCAGTTCTAACTATTCACAAAGAAGACAACATTCATCCCCCAAGAGGAGGAGAAGGCTCAACTCTATTGGAGCTTCAACATAGTGAAGATGATGTATCGCTTAGTGATTTTTGATTTTTTGAAGCACATGCTATCCAGATGCTAATGAAAGAGGAGGAAAGATACATCAACCTAAGGATAATCACGATGACGAGGCAAATGCCCTACTTTTTAGGCATGGGACTAGGGCCTAAATAGCAAGGAATCCCCGAACCTGTTCAGGTATTGCCAGCTTCTCTCCATTTTAGTCTTGGATACAAATCGACGGAGGAAGATTTGGAAAGGCCTAACAAGGGACAGAAGGTCAATTATTTAGGAACTCTCAATTGGTACTTTGTCAAAGAGTGAAAAGATTTCCCGTACTGCGGCTTTTCAGAACCATGAATTGACGAAGAAACCAATCAAAAGCTGCCAGGGATGAAAATCTTTTTCAGCCATCAGTTGTTTGATACAGAGGAGGAAGTGAAAGAGGAAGAGGAGAAGATTCAAGAAGAAGATTGGGCCGACAAGCTCGATGGAATCGGCATGGGAACATTGTTTAATGGAAAGATGGCACAATTGCATGTAGTCGACTCGGACTGCTCCATGATGGGCTTCAGCGCACCAGTCGACTGCACTAAGCTCATTATTGATCCAATTGCAAAGGAAGTGAAAATTGGACCTTCGAGTCTTCGGATGCATATATTGTCTGTTCTGAGTTTGAGTCTGAGTTTGAGTCTACAGTTGAGGGCACGATTGTTTGTGCACCTCTCCCTGTTTATGCTTTCGAGTTTGTAATTCCTTCTTCTTTCAATGAAATGAATGAAATTTTCTATTACTCTCCTTTGTTTGATTTATTTCATATGCTTTCCGACGATTTTGAGTTCGACGGGGATATCCCCGAATAAATAAAACTTTTAATAAAAAGAGAAAAAGAAATGCGTGCCCAACCCATAATTGAAGAAATTTTGTCAATAAGTTTGGGTAATAAAAATAACCCGCAAATTGTTCAAATTGGTTCTTCTTTATCCTTAGTTGAACAAGAATAATTAATAACCTTATTAAAAGAATTCAAGAATATATTTGCATGGTCTTATGAGGATATGCCCGGAATTGATCCTGATATTATCCAGCACCATATCCCTTTATACCCTGACGCCAAACCGGTCAAACAAAAATTAAGACGAATCTGACCAGATTGGGCTCTGAAGATCAAAAAAGAAGTTGTCAAACAGATTAATGCAGGATTCCTCATGATAACTGAGTATCCGAAATGGGTACCTAACATCGTGCCAGTTTTAAAGAAGGACTGACGTATTCGAGTCTACGTGGATTTTCAGGACCTCAACAAGGCTAGCCCGAAAGACGATTTTCTATTACCACATATCGATGTCTTAGTAGACAGTATAGTGGGGCACGCCTTGCTGTCATTCATGGTTGGCTTCTTCGGGTACAACCAAATTCTCATGGATCCTAAGAACAGAGAAAAGACGACCTTCACCATGCCTTGGGGCACCTCTTATTTTTGTGTAATGTCGTTTGGCTTGAAGAATGCAAGGGCAACCTATCAAAGGGCTGCTACTACTTTACTGCACGACATGATACATAAGGAGGTCAAAGTATACGTGGATGATATGATAGTCAAAACCAAGGATCGGGATGGTCCCATCATAGCACTACTAAAGTTCTTCAAAAGGATTTGAAAGTACAAGATGCGACTCAACCCGCAAAAGTGTACCTTTGGAGTTACTTCTGGAAAGATGCTCGGGATTATGATCATGCAACGAGGCATTGAAGTTGATCCTTCAAAGATTAAAGCAATTTTGAAAAGTGCCTCCTCCGAAGACCGAGTGAGAAGTCAGGGGCTTTCTCGGTAAAATACAGTTTATTAGTCGATTCATCGCAAAATTGACAACTACCTGTGAGCAGCTCTTTCATTTTCTAAAGAAAGGAGTCAAGTTTGAATGGGATCAGAAAGGCCAAGACGCCTTTGATGCTGTACGACAGTATCTGTAAAATCCACCTATTCTAGCTCCTCTCGAACTTGATAAGCCACTGATTCTCTATCTATCAGTGACTAATTCGGCAATGAGATGTATGCTAGCGCAAGAGGGTGAAAATGGAATAAAAAAAGCTATCTACTACTTAATCAAGAAGATGACAGGATCAAAAATACGATACACACCACTGGAGAAGACATATTGGGCCTTGGTTTGGGTTTCTAAAAAATTGAGGCATTACATGCTATCTTTCACAGTGAATATCATCTCTCGGATAGACCCGTTGAAGCACTTGTTTGAAAAGTCGGCACTGACAGGAAGGTTGGCTCTATGGTTGCTGTTATTATCTGAATTTGATCTTTAATGTGTTACCCAAAAATTGGTCAAGGGTAGGGCAGTGGAAGAATTCTTAGCTGATCAACCAGTTGAAGGAGGTGAATACACAGAGTTTCAGTTTCCTGACGAATAGCTGATGAAAGTCGGAGATGACAAGTGGACTCTATATTTTTATGGCGCATCCAATCAGTATGGCTATGGAATAGGAGTCCTTCTTGTCACTCCCGATGAATCACTCGTTCCGTTGTTTTTTACGTTAAATTTGAAATTACCAACATTCAAGCTGAATATGAAGCATATTTAGTTGGATTAGAGGCAGCCTTAGAACTAGGGGCAAGGAAGCTAGAAGTCATCAAAAATTCAGCACTGGTGGTTTCGCAAGCAAGAGGAGAATGAAAGGTCAGGGACTTAACCTTAATTCTCTATCATCAAGAGCTAGAGAAACTCATACCGTGTTTCGAATCAATGATATTTACCCACGTGCCAAGATTGCAGAACAAGTTTTTCGACGCACTGGCCACCTTAGCATCCATAATTGACATACCATCTAGGGTTCGAATGAGGTCTTTGATAATTGAACAGAAGAGAAAGCCGGCATACGAGCTGACATCCACAATCGAGGAAAGCACTGACGACCTTCCATGGTATTTTGATATTCAAAATTTCGTGGAGAAAGGAGAATACCCCAGGTTTGCTAGAAAAAAGGACAAAAGAAAAATACGACGATTATCCTCATAGTTTGTCATTTGCGGTGGTAGACTATACAAATGAGGGCATTCTGGGGTCAAGAAGCTGCGTGTCAACAATGAAGAAGGTCAAGAATTGGTAAAAGAAATTCACGCGGGAGTTTGTGGGCCACACATGAGTGGAAATATGTTAGCCAAGAAAATCCTACGATAAGGATACTTTTGGATGACGATGGAGACAGACTGCATACAGTTCGTGTGGAGGTGCCACAAATGTCAGATTCACGCAAATCTCATGCACGTTCCCCCATCTCAATTGTATAATTTGACGTCACCTTGGCCTTTCTCAGTATGGGGCATTGATGTGATCGGTAAGGTAACACCGAATGCGTCAAATGGGCATGAGTTCATCTTAGTGGCCATTGACTACTTTACTAAGTGGGTGAAAGCAGCCTCCTACTCGGTATTGAAAGCCTCTCATGTTGCTAAGTTCACTAAGAAGAACATCATTTGCCTATACGGGGTCTCCCATGAGGTCATCTTAGATAATGGTTCGAATTTTCAAAGACTGGTCTTGGATCTTTTCGAAGAATACCGGATAGTGGCCCACAAGTTCTCACTATATCGGCCGCAGACCAATGGAGCGGTTGAGGTAGCAAATAAGAACATCAAGAAAATTTTGCAAATGACAATCAACTCACATAAGGATTGGCCGGAGCTTCTACCATTTGCACTTTGGGGATACAGAACGTCAAACAAAACTTCAACTGGAACTACGCCATACTCTTTAGTGTATGGGATGGAAGCTGTGCTTCCCATTAAAGTAGAAATCCCTTCACTAAGAGTAGTGGCTGAGGCCAGTATTCCAGAAGCAGAATGGCAGAGGAATTGGATGAAAGAATTTCTCTTGTTTGATGAAAGAAGATTGCAGGCTTTGTTTCATGTACAAGGATACCAGAAGAGGATAGCTCGAGCGTTCAATAAGAAGGTCAAGACCCAGGACCTTAGAGAAGAAGATTTGGTTCTTAAGGAAATCAGAGCTCCTATCTTCGACCCAAGAGGCAAGTTCAAGACGAACTGGTCCGGACCATTTCTCATCAAAACCATCATGACTGGTGGTGCAGTCATCATTATGAATTTGGATGGAAATGTGTTCTCCACTCTAGTTAACCTCAATCAACTCAAAAAGTACTATCCTTGAGGTAAAAATAAAGATAAAATAAAAGCTTGCTGAGTTAAAAATCGAAAAAACAACTCAGGTAAAAGTTAGAGCAGCCCGCAAGGCCGAAAATCCGAAAGGACGACCTTAGCAAAAGTTAGGGCATTACAAAATGAGAGTGTCAATACACGTGTGAAAATCAAGCCCGAACTATGTTATGGCATGATTTTATCTTTTTGGATTACGCAGGCAGCTTCTTTTGAGAAGTCCGGCCACATTTTGTGTTCTAAACTATTTTGGATCCGAGTAAGGCCAATACAAATTTATCTTTGAATTCTGATAATAAAGTCATTCAAACTTTGGATAAATTTAAACTATTTTAAACATAAAGTGAGAGTTTTTCATTGCTTCAATTAGAGCTACAAATACAAAGTTTTTAAAAGGAGGGCACGCAAGTCCTAAACTCTACCCAAAAAAATGGAAAAGCTATGAAATCTTTGAAATAAAGTAGGAGGCCTCAAATCCTTCTCCTTTTAGCTGCTTGTTTTCCTTCTTCTTTATCTTTCTTCTCCTGATCCTACATCAGCCACATTTTGTATTCATCAGAAAGATTGGGACACTGCAACTTTTGCATCTCCATATGTGAACGAGAAGGCTAGGCATCCTAATATAGTGTTAGAAATGGAGCCTGCAGCAGAGATGAGAATAGACGACCTCGAATACTAGGAAAGACGACCTGACTGTGACCAAACTTCCGTATGATCCGATGGGGGTAATAGAAAGTAGTTTGACGCAAACCAATCTGCAAGACACCACGATGATTCATGGTGGTCAGAATCATGGCGCGGATCCACCACCAGGGGCACTGCCAGGTGATATCTAGGCCAGTTAGGGATGAGAGGTACTGTTGCCAGACTGCCTCAGTGTCGCATATCTGATAATAGGGGTGGTAAACGAAAGATGCAGCACTGTGTCTATCAGTAGGTGATTTTTGTACAAGGTTTACCTTTTCCATCAGCCAAATCTGTAACAAGAGTTAGAATGGTGAAGGAAAAGCCTTACAGTATGACAGAAGTTTGATAAAAGTTTGAAGTTTACCTGAAGAAGTAAGGAGCTGCCAGCAAAAGTTGCAGTCTCACCACGATGAACGGCATCTAGACCCAACTGTGTCTCGGCTATGATAAGTGGTACAAAGTCCTTCCCCATCCACATCTGGCCAGCAATGTCAACTAACACATAGCTAACCCGCCCATCAGAAGGGATAAAAAGATATTGGGCAAGAAGACAGAGGCAAAGAGCATAACGTTGCCGCAGCTGAAAGTCGAGGTCACTAAGGTCACCGGTAGGACAGAATTTATCAATGATCCAGGTTATGTCAAGGCAGTCATCCTGTGTCAGAAAAGAGGCCTCCATCCTAGATAGACCATAAAGCTGTATCACCTGCTTACGGGTTGAAAGAAAGAAAGTGGGAACCACAATGGAGCTTCGAGGGGCCGAATCCAAAATAGCAGCAAACTCCTCCATAGTGGGGCATAGCTCTTCAAGGCCGAATCGAAAGACGTGGGATTACGGGTCCCACAGCTGAGTAGCTTCTTTCAGCAAAGGCCCGTCAATCTTTATGGCCATGAGAGAAAATAAGGAGTTGATACCAAAAGGGACGAAGTTTAAACGTTCGGCATGAGAGAATGCCTCAATCCATGAAGAAAGGGGATTATCCATTTAGGTTAGAACAATAGAAAATGGGGTCTCCAGGGTTGTATTTATAAGGCAGAAAAAGGTAAAAAATCAAAATTTCGACAAAACGTACGTTCAATGTGGCGACCGCCACGTTGGAGGTGGCAACCACCAACATAGAAAAGCATAGTACAGTGACATCAGCCCTTTGACCAGGCGACCGCCGTGTTAGAAATAGCAACCGCCATGTCATTCTCCTTGGAAATGGCGACCGCCATGTTATGTTATGGTGACCGCCATGTTTGAACATGGCGAGTGTGTGTCAGTTTACAGTTTGTGTGATCTGTATAAATTGTTGCATCTGAATTATGCATTCAAGACAATTTGAGCAGCAAAAAAAGGAAAATCACGCAACCGATAAACATGTCAAGTAACAAATGGTAGAATGTATCAAAATGTAACCGGGGCACCCAGGACCAATAAAAATGTAAACAGTCACACATGCCCATAAGAGTATCAAACTGGGGCACGTAGGCCCATCAAAGTAAAATGTATCAGAAAATAAAAAGGGGGGAAGCTCTCCCTCTTAGTGGTGCCTCGGGTAGACCCGACGAGAAAAAGAACCGACCTCCTCTGAACTGTCATTCTCAAAGAGCCAGTCAAAGTCATCGCCGTCATCACTACCGGAGGAGGAGGACATGACCTTGGATTGGCTCCTAGCAGAAGAGATGGATCCCCAGGAACGATCTCTAGAGGAAGCAGTGCGGGACCCACGGCCTCGAGCCGGAGCTGGAGGCAGACTAGGAGGTACTATGCCGGTAGCCAGTACTAGGGGCTGTCAAAAGAGAAGTAAGACTCAGAACAAAAGAAAGTGCAGAGAAACTGAAATAAAATATGAGATACTTACGATGGCTACCGGTGTGAAAGTAATGCCAGCTGGTTGGATAGTGGCATCCATCTGTCGGGCCAGTGCTTTAAAGCCAGTAACCATCAGCATCATGCGGTCCAACCAAAGCCTGATCAATTAGAAAAAAGCAAAAAGGAACAGTTCAAGAATGTTAGGCAGGTAAAAACAAGATGCAACTGAAGCAAAGGTGCAAGACAAACCTGGCCGAGCTCTGCCCTGAACTCCGGCACCAGTGGAACAGGAACCGGTAGAGGGCTAGGAAAGCTGTAGGCCACGATCTGAATCTCCCAGGGAATCTCTGGACGCCTCATCTCTCTGGCGGCCTAACCTGCAACTCCAACCGCAGCTCCCGCAGCAGCATCAGCATAGGCAGCCTCTGGTGCCCGCCTCCTCCTACCACGAGCTGGGATGGGTCCTAATGGACCCAGTAGGTGTGCCCGGGACTAGGTGGTGTAATCTCCCTCTGCCACCAGCATCTCAGCAGTAGGAGTCCCCACCAGCTCTAAAAGGAGATCGACCCGACCCAGATGATTGATCCGGCACATGCAGGTTGGAGGGACCACTAGTATCCAAAAGTGATCCAGGCCGAGCGACTAGTGAACCACTCGCTCTCCTAGATAATACTCCCATCCAAATGGATCCTCCAACAGGATCTATCTCGAAGCAGGATCTCGGCTGTGCATCAGATCTACGCCGACCCGATCCTCTACCCCTCGCCAGATGTCCTAGTGGACCTGCAACAGTTCAAAGTACAGTACAATATGATAAACAGTGAATAGTGAATGCAGTACAGTATGATAATCAGTGTACAGTGATCTGATGTAGTGAATAATACAGTGCATACAGTAATAAACAGTAAATAGAAAGTAAGGATACCTGGTTAGGGCTCAGCCGGCCTAAAGACACCTAAAAGCAGTCGATGTCCTTTCCCCCGACCTTCTTCCCCTTCAGCCCTCGGGACCACCGGGCTGCACAGGGAATAACTAAAGGGTCTACCGCCGAGTTCGCCAGGACATGAAGCCCGAGGAACTCATAGGTCCACGGTTGCAAAGAAAAGATGTCAGCAAGCAAATAATGAATAAACAAAAGAACAGGAATAAATGTAAAATTGAAGAAACTAAACCATACCTCCCAGACCCTCCAGTATCCCCCGATACTGAGCTCCTAGGGTAATCGAGTAAGAGTCCTCATGAAACTGTAGAGGGTAGCGAGGGCAGCTCCTCCCCAGTCATATGAAGCAACTCGATCAAGGCGAGCCAAGCCGCTGAGATAATGTAAACGAATGGTGTTCTCCTTGTTCGAAAACAAGGAGGTACCGAACATATACATCAAGAAGCCTCGGGCGACCTGCTCGTAGTGGCGGGGCTCGGTGCACTGAAAATGGCAAAAGAGGTCAAAAAACCAAGTATACCGGACTCTATCACAATTCATCTGAGCCGAAATGGCCCCAAGGAAGTACAGTAGCGCATCGGTCGACTGGGTTATGGATGGATCAAACGGGATGGGGACTCCTCCAACCTGGATGCTGGTGATGAGAGCAAAGTCGAGAGGCGTCAAGGTAGCCTTAAAGGTGGTGAAATCAAAGGTGTTCGTGGTATCTCACCACCGCTCTGCTAGAGCTGTCAACCATACCCGGTCGTTACTTGTCCTACCCAATAAGGGTATGAAACGAGCAAAACCAGAGGCGTCAACATAAGCTCGATTGGAGGCAAGGAGGGCATCGTACCACTCCAACACCTTTCAAGAGGCAGAACCTCTGAAGCCATGGACATAGTGACCAGCCTGAAAAGAAGAAGACAAATAGAGAAAATATAAAGAACAGATCGAGCAAGTAAAGTGTAGAAAAATATCTGAAAGCTAACCCTAGGTCCGTGTGTAAGTGATGACCCTTCGGTTCTTTCAAGCCCTAGAAAACTAGGCACCCTAACCTTAGGTTCGTCTGTAAATGACGACCCTTCGATTTTTCGAGTCCTAGAAAACTAGGCACCCTAACCCTAGGTTCGTGTGTAAGTGACGACCCTACGGTTCTTTTAAGCCCTAGAAAATTAGGCACTCTAACCCTAGGTTCGTGTATAAGTGACGACCCTTCGAGCCCTAGAAAACTAGGCACGCTAACCTTAGGTTCGTGTGTAAGTGATGACCCTTCGAGCCCTATAAAACTTGGCGCCCTAACTCTAGGTTCGTGTGTAAGTGACGACCCTTCGGTTCTTTCAAGCCCTAAAAAACTAGGCACCCTAACCCTAGGTTTGTGTGTAAGTGACGACCCTTTGATTCTTTCAAGTCCTAGAAAACTAGGCACCCTAACCCTAAGTTTGTGTGTAAGTAACGACCCTACAGTTCTTTCAAGTCCTAGAAAGCTAGGCACCCTAACCTTAGGTTCGTGTGTAAGTGACGACCCATCGGTTCTATCAAGCCCTAGAAAACTAGGCACTATAACCCTAGATTCGTGTGTAAGTGACGACCCTTCAGTTCTATCAAGTCCTAGAAAACTAGACACCCTAACCATAGGTTCGTGTGAAAGTGACGACCCTTCGGTTATTTCAAACACTATAAAACTAAGCACCCTAAACCTAGATTCGTGTGTAAGTGATGACCCTACGGTTCTTTCAAACCCTAGAAAACTAGGCACCCTAAGCCGTGGTACGCTAGGCAAATCTTTCTAACTCTAGGTTCGTGTGTAAGTGACGATCCTTTAGTTCATACACGTTCTAATAAAAGACTAGGAATTACAAGCCCTGGTGCAGTAGGAAAATCTCTATCTCTTCCATTTGATATTTGTGTTCTGCCCCTTTTGCCATAACATTTTAGGATTAATTTTCTAAAAATGTTTGAAAATTTGCCCTAATCTTCTAAAATAATCTTCCTAAAAATTTTTAGGTTTTTCTAAAAATTTCTAACATTTTCTAAAAATCTTCCTAAAATTTCTAGAATTTTTTAAAAATTTCTAACATTTTCTTAAAATTTTTCTCAAATTTCTCAAATTTTTTAAAAATTTTCAGGATTTTCTTAAAATTTTTCTCAGATTTCTAAGTTTTTCTAAAAATTTCTAACATTTTCTTAAATTTTTTCTCAAATTTCCTAAATTTTTTGGGACTTTTGAAAAATTTTCTTGATTTTGAAAAATACCCCCTTAGATTTCTAGAGTTTGTAATTTTTTTTTTGAAAAATTAGCCCTAAATTTTTAAAATTTTTTGACAAAATTGCCTTTAAATTTAGGATTTTTGATAAAAATTACCTTTTTAGTTTTCATGCCCCAAAAACCAAAACAAAAAAAAATCCCTTAATTTGTTATGTTTTCTTAAAAAAAATAAAATTCAAACCCTTTATTTAGTGATAATTTTCATTTATTTTCATTGTTTGTTCAAATCCTAAGTGTCCCTACTATTTTAAATCTCCATAGCAAAGGTACTTAAGCTAAGTTCAAATCCCAAAGCATCACACCATCATCAATATAAAACATCATTTATCATCATTCATTATCATTCATCATCATATTAAAACACATTATCATATCATATGGGGGATCCTAGGCATGTGTCTATATTTGATATATCATGCTTTGGTATTTAAAACTTTAAGGATACGGTACATACCGAAGGTCGCTAGCGAGAAATATGGTGGTCAGGCTCCCGCAGAAGAACGTCAGTAGCAACGGCATCGGTGGGAGTCTCGTAGCGTCTCATCCCACATAGAACCACACGATAGGGTGCTGGAGCGTAAGTATGCGGGTCGAAGGGTGCTGGATGACCCTCTCTAGCATCAGGGTCCAAGAAATCGGCCATCGCAGACTCAGCAGCAGCATCAGCAGCCGCCTGTGCCTCAACAGATGTCCGTGCCTCCTTCTCAGCCCGGTGGGAAACACGCTCCGCCTCGAGTACAAGAGCATCCATCGCAGCAGTGGGCTGCATGGAGGTGACCCCACCGCCAGGAAGACTGGAATCCATATCTCTGAGAGTCCTCGTTGAAGAACTCCCAGCAGTAGAGAGGCCTTGTCGCGCCCCAAGGTCATCATCCCCATGGCCTAGGCCTACCATGAAGAAGAATGGAATCACGAGCAAAAGTGTAAACATTTGAAAGCAAAGGGCCCGAAAGCTAAATGACAAAGAAAGAGATGTGAGAGAGTTTGAGCGCGAGAGAGCTTGAAAGAGAAAGTGGAGTGAACAAATGAGCCTAACCCGCGCGCCCTTGGGGGCCTTATGCGCGCCTGGAGGTGGCGGTCGCCATTTCCAGTGTTGGCGACCACTGGGTTTCCCAAACATTTCCTGGCGATTGCCATGATCAATGGACTTTTATCATGGCGACCGCCATGTTGTAGGGGTTTAGAGGCAACGGCCGCTATGCCAGAGGAGAAACAGTGCCAGTCTGTCAACAGTCACGTCCGTTTTTAGGTTTTTGAGGGGGGCTATTTGGGAGTCTGTTATTTATATGTGTTTATTTTCTTTTAAGTATGTTTGTTTTATTTGTTTATTTTTCTTTTGCATTATTTCTAAAATTTTTCTTAGTAAAAATGATTTAAAAATAATAATAATAATATTCCCAAAAGAATAATAATAATTTTTTTAACTTTAGGGGGCTTTTCAAAAATATTTTTAAAATTTTGGGTGTTTTTCAAAAATATTTCAAGAAAATTTTTGTTAAGTGATTATTCTTTCTGATAAATTTAATTTTAAGCCGTAACTTGGCTTCTAATTATTTTTATCTCGCGCTTTATCTTGAATTTTTAGGTCTTAACTTGACCCATTAATTCGTGATTATTCTTTTCAATAAATTTAATTTTAAGCCGTTATTTGGCTTTTAATTATTTTTATCTCGCTTTCGATAAATTTATCCCGCATTTATTCTAAATTTTTTGGTCTTAACTCGATCTATTAATTCGTAGTCTCTCTTTTCGATAAATTTAATTTTAAGCCGTAACTTAACTTTTAATTATTTTTATCTCGCTTCCGATAAATCTAACTTTAAGTCGTAACTTGACTTTTAATTATTTTTATTTTGCTTTTATTATGAATTTTTAGGTCTTAACTCGACTTATCAATTCGTAGTCTCTCTTTCCGATAAAATTAATTTTAAGTCGTAACTTGGCTTTTAATTATTTTTATCTCGCTTCCGATAAATCTAACTTTAATTCGTAATTTGACTTTTAGTTATTTTAATCCCACTTTCATTCCGAATTTTTAGGTCTTAACTCGACCTATTAATTTGCAGTCTCTCTTTTCAATAAAATTAATTTTAAGCCGTAACTTGGCTTTTAATAAATTTTACCCCGCTCTCATCCCGAAATTGTAAGGTTTTAACTCGACTGGTCAATTGCTTTCCCGGTTAAGATAATTTCTTGGATCCTAACTCGATCCTTTTAATTATCTAATTCCCAGCCAAATTCTTAGATCTTAACTCGATCTTTGATTAGGTTTATGCTCCATTTAGATGTTAACTCGATCTCTAGGACTTGTTGAATCACATTCATGTTCATACCAGTAGTTGCATCATTTTAGCATCTGTTCATGCTAGCATTTACATCATATCTTGCATTTTTGTACTTTGCCCCAAGAACTACGTTTTGGTCTGATCCCTAACAAGGGGGTACATAGACAGCTTGATAAAAATTCGAGTACGACCAACATCATATGTATAGTTATTGCTTGTAGCCTAAGATTGATAGCTCGGTCAAATGGCTGTTGTCTCTGGATCTTTGATATAGCATGTATCACGCGTTGTTATGTAAGTTATATCAAAGAGGGGCAAATGTAGACACCTCAATTTGATCCCGTCCAATCTTAGGTGAATCTAATGATGAAAACAGGTAGAATGGTGCTTCAGCTTGATCTTTGAGAAATGATCTAAGCTCGGTATTTGAACCCAAAACCTTCAAACTAAAATTTTTTTGTCGAACTATCGAAACATGCTGTCCAAGTAAAGCGACCGCCATGTTCATTGTGGTGACCGCTAATAGAACCTCTTGGAAATCCTAGACAAAAGTGGCGTCCACCGCTTTAAACTTGGTGACTGCTGTGGCTTTGGAATTTAGGGGTCAAAAATAAAAAAAGTCAAAGATGTTTTGAAAAATATTTTAGATACCTTGAAAACTAAAATTTGAAAACCCATTTTGTTGAAAATTGAGTTGCCATTTAGTTTTTGAGAAAAACTAAAAAAAAAAAATTGGCTACTGATCTTGAAAACGTTAACCAGAGAAAAAGGGTTCGGGGGTATCGGTATGAATCGGAGAAGGTGTTAGGCACCCCGTTCGCCCAACCGTAAGGTGCCTCTACTAATCATCATTAATTCTTTAATAGAATTTCTCAAATGCATGCAAATAAAAAAAATATCGACAAAGAGAAAATATCTAAAATCAAGCATAGAAAATAAATAAAATATGTACATAACACTCACAAAATAAATAAGTGTTAAAAAAAATTCTAAATTCTATGACATGTAATTTCTATCTAAAATATACATGAAACACATACCCACATGCAATATTCTTTAAACAACATAAACTAGTATGCTTTAGTTAAAAGAACAAACATATTAAGTTGTTAAAATTATCTAACTTGGATTGCACAAAAATGAACTACACAATTTTAAAATAAAGTAATCAAACCCTAAACTAATAT
>JAOTRH010455473.1:0-29617 GCA_034768845.1 Heliamphora exappendiculata | reverse complement strand
ATCGAGATACCACATCCCCTCCTTGAATGAGAATTTGAGACATACCTGCAAGGAGAATCAAGTTTTGATCTTTGGTACCTAAATTTTCTTGGATCATTTGATGTTAGTTCCTTGAGGATGTGTTCTTTTAGGAACCCAAGCCTTTTTGACATAACCATTAGAAGATTTTCAGTATGGGTAATGTGTGACAACGTGTCTATTTTCATAACAGTGAAAACATGTGGCATTTGAGTGATTTGATGATACTTTGACAAAAATGTTGCTTAAATTTTTTTGTTTCTTCTTGGGCTTATAACCAATTCTAGTTTTGTCAAAAACACATTTTTGTATGCCAAGAAGTTTATCCAAGTTATTTTTTCCTTGAGTGAACTTGTAAACAGTTTTTGTAAGGTCCTCAACATTTTCACTTAAAGCTTTGTTCTCCTCTTTTAAAACAGAAACTTGTTTCCGCAAGACAGATTTTTTATTTTTTAAAGTTTCTGTTTCAATTGAGAAGGAAATAACTAACTTTTTCAAAATAGAGTTCTTTGCACTCATTTTTCTTAATTCATCATATAAATCTTCAAAGGCACTTTGCAATTCATCTAAAAAAAATGGGTCAGGAGTTACCTCATCATCTTCTTTGACCATAAGGTATAGATTGGCAACTTTATTTTCTTTCTTTTCATCTTTAGAGCTGCTGTCATCGCTTTCGTCCCAAGCAGCTATTATGGCTTTCTTGAAACCCTTCTTGAATTGCTTCTTGAGCTCAGGGCATTTAGCTTTGACATGTCTCTATTTTTTGTATTCGTAGCAGATTATTACATCCTTCTTGTGTTTTGATTTGAATCTGTTGGAATCACCTTTGAACTTTTTTGGCTCTCCCTTATATCCTTCCTTCTTGAAGAATTTTCTTCCTCCTTATTTCTTATTTATAGGAAACTTCTTAAACTTCTTTGTGATGAGAGCCATATCTTCATTTTTATCACTGGAGGACTCTTCTTCAGATTCTTCATCATGAGTTGAAGACTTGAAGGCAATGCCTTTCTTCTTTTTATTGTCTTCCTCATCATCCATCTTGATGTTCATCTCATGGGTTAGAAGAGAACCAAAAAGTTCTTCTAGGCTGAGCCTGTTGAGGTCCTTGGCTTCTTGTATAGCCGTGACCTTTGCTTTCCAACTCATAGCCATGCACCTAAGAATTTTTCTTACCAACTCTGCATTAAAATAAATCTTGCCAAGAGATTTTAGTCCATTTATAATATCAGTGAAGCGGGTAAACATATCAGAAATTGTTTTATCATGCTTCATTTTGAATAATTCATAGTTATGAACAAGCAGACTGATTTTTGACTCTTTCACTTGATTTGTACTCTCATGAATAACTTCGAGTATGTCCTAAATTTCTTTAGCGGTGTCACAAGTCGAGATCCTATTGAACTCGTTTGGGTCAAGTGAGCAGTACAGGAGATTCATGACATTAGCATTTTTTTGTATCTTTCTTATGTCGGTTTCAGTCCATTCAGTCTCTGATTTTGGGACAGCAGCCCCTTCAACAGTTTTGGCGGGTCTTTCGGATCCATTTATATTAACCCGCCAAAGGTCGTAATCTACGGTTTGAATATAGGTTCTCATTCTAGCATTCCAATAATTATAATTTATTCTATTGAACAAGGGAGGTCTATTGGTCGATTGATCTTCGGATTGGATAGGTCCGATACTAGTGGTTGCCATATAAAACTCTTAGACTATTAAGTTAAAGACAAGAGCCTAAGCTCTGATACAAATTGTTAGTTCTAGGCAACCCAAGAGCGGGGTGAATTGGGTCTTCAAAAAATAATGACAATTTAAAAATATTTTTCAAATTTTTTTTAATATTGCAATAAGACAAGATAAGCAAATATGGAAGCAATGCAAATATTAAAAGATGAGGGATAGAGAGAAAGAGCAAGACACTAGAGATTTATTGTGGTTCGGCTTTATCCTAACCTACGTCCACTCTTCAAGATCTCCCTTAAGTATTTTCACTAAACAGAATACTTCATTGGTGTATTCCAAGGTTTTACAATCTTCAAAACTTCGCTTGAATGAGCTGAATATATACAGGTACATTCACAAGCCTAACAGCTTCAAGAAGATCTTATAAAAATAAGACCCTATTTTCTTCTAATCTCTCTTGAACTCTTCTTTGATAAGTTTTACTCACTCACCCAAAAGATAAAGAGTGACTCACCCTTGAATACAATAAATGAAGAGTATTAATAAAGAACACTCACTCTCTTTACAGAAAAGATCTACAATAAATGAGAAGGTAAAGAGGGCAGAGAAACAAGAGCTGGAGATTTTTATAATAAATGATAGCTTGAGAGTAATGAGATTTGATTCAAGCAATAGAACAGTAAATGTGAGTCTCCAGATCTCTTAAATGTTGAGAAGCTACTCCTTATCTAAGTTCTTGTGCATTCATGACCGTTGGAGGTAGGTGAAAGCAATAAATGTCAAAAATTCAACCGTTGAGATCTGTCGCGATTTGAATTTTAGTCGCTGGTGTCGACACAATTACCTTTGGTGTCGACACAAAGTGTTTAGGGTAGGGTTCTTCAAGTAGTTGGGTCGACACGAATTTTCTGGGTGGTCGACACAATTTCTGTATTCTACCTTCTAACATTCTGGTGTTGACACATTTGAATCTGGTGTCGACACATTTGAATCTGGTGTCGACTCGTTCGAAACTTTAGCATCCAGAGAAACCACAATGTGTCGACTCAACTTGTCCTTGGTGTCGACACTAAATTTCTATAAGAAACTTTGGTTCTTTTGTGTCGACACATTTGGTCTTGGGGTCGACACCAACATTCTGCAGGCAGACTCGGGACTTTTAGGTCGACACATTTGGACTTGGGGTCGACACCAAAAATTTGCAGAAGGTCTCTGTTGTTTTGTGTTAACACAATTTCCATTTGTGTCGACCCAAACTTACGGATATCAAAAGTGAGGATCACTTTTGTGTCGACACAAAATTGATTTGTGTCGACTCAACTTGAGTCATGAGAGTTTTGACTCTTTTGTATTGACAAAACTTGTTTGTGTCGACCCTAACTCTTTGATATCTAAAGATCAACTTGTAAAACAGTTAGGGTGCCAAACTATTTGATCAAAGAGTGTTGACACACTTGATAAGTTTCAAGTATACTTTGCCTTAAAAGTATTTGACTTAATTTTTAATTAAGATCAACACGAAATATTCTTATTCAAGAATACTTAAGTGTTTGAACTTTTTGGAGATATAAGTCATTTCTTTTTGGCTAAGTCATTTCTTTTTGGCTAAGATGTCACCATTGTTTAGGAGCTTGTTTTAATCCATATAAAGATATGACTAATTTGCACACTTTATTTTCAATGCCCATAACAACACAATCTTCTGGTTGTTTCATATAGATTTCTTCTTTTAGATCGCCATTTAAGAAAGCAATTTTGACATCCATTTGGTGAATTACAAGATTAAATATAGATGCCAGTGCAATCAAAACTCTTACAGAAGAAATTCTAGTCACGAGTACATAAGTATCAAAATAATCTATATCTTTCTTTTGAGAGAATCCCTTTGTCACTAAACGAGCATTGAATTTACCAATAGACCCATCAAGTTTCAATTTCCTTTTAAATATCCATTTGCATCCAATTGGTTTTGTTCTTGAAGGTAGATCTACTAGCTCCTATGTGTGGTTAGCCATTATAGATTCGGTTTCAGTATTAATAGTGTCTTTCCAAAAGGGAGCATCAGTTGCTTTTTACTTATTCGTGGTTCAAGTTCTAAACCTACTTGCTTTTTACTTCTTCGTATTTCAAGTTCTAAACCTACTTGCTCTTCACTTGGTGTTTTAGAATCTACATTATTTATAGGTTTTTCAACTTGAGTTTTAAGAGGAAACACATTTTTAAAAAATATTGCATTCTTGGTTTCAACAATAGTGTTAGGTTCTAACATGTCACTTTGAAGTACAAGAAATCTATAAGCAGCACTGCTAGCAGCATAACCAATAAACAAACAATCCGATATTTTTGACCTAATTTTTCTTTTCTTAGGTTCTAGTAGCATTACCTTAACAAGACACCGCCACGTTTTTAGGTATGACAGATTAAGTGCATGATTTACTCATCTCAAATGGAGTTTTGCATGTTTTCTTGAAAGAAATTCTGTTTTGTATGTGACATGGGGATAAGATCGCTTTCCCCCACAAGCTGTTAGGTGATCTTGAACTAACTAGCATCTTTTATAGTTTTATTTTTTCTTTCAGCCACCCCATTAGATTCTGATGAGTATGGTGGTGTAAACTCATAGATTATTCCTTGTTTTTCACAATATTTGTTAAAAGGATTGGTACTATATTCTACCCCTCTAATAGGGCAAAGTCTTTTAATTTTCTTATTGATTTGATTTTCTGCCAAAGCCTTAAATATCATAAATTTTTCTTCAGCTTCATCTTTATGTCTAAAAAGATAGATTTTTGTAAATTTTGAAAAATCATCTATAAAAGTGAGGTAAAACCGTTTGCCTCCTCTAGTTGGATTATCCCTTAAGTCACCTAGGTCTGTGTGGATTAGAATAAACAACTCAAATTCTCAGACAACGCTTTTACAACTTTTCTTAGTAATTTTTGCTTCAGCACATATTTGACATTTATCTACATTATTACTAGTCATGGAAGGAATTAAATCTAATTCTTTTATTTTCTTAATATGAGAGAAATTAACGTGTCCTAATCTACCATGCCAAGTATCCATAGATTCAACCATGTAAGCAGAAGAAAATGCATTTTCATTCATGATTTCAAAAACATTAAGGACAAACAGACCCCTGTTGCAAAAACCCTTCCCAATAAAGACTATTTTTAGTTATGATTAATTTGTCAGATTCATAAATGAAGTCTTGATCCTAACCTTACTCAGCAATGAGATAAACACAAGGTTTGAACGTATTTTTGGAACATAGAGCACATCGGTCAGAGAAATAATTTTTTAAGAAGTTAATTTAAGTATGTTAGCCCAAGAGATTTTTATTTTAATTTTGATTATTTTTATAATTTATTTTTTAAGAATAAATGGTTTTAAAATAATAATATTTTATATTTTCAAAATGAAAGTGTTAACATATTTTGAATAATCAAAGTTGACACCTTAGTAAAAAAGAAAAGACTTATCTCTCAAAAGGATTAAAACACTTAAGTGTGCTTTCATAAAAATATTTTGTGTTGAATTCAATTGAAAATTAAGTCAAATCTTTTAAGGCAAAGTATACTTGAAGCTTAACAACTATGTCAACACCCATTGATCAAATGGTTTAACACCCTAACCGTTTTACAAGTTGATCTTCAGGTATCAAAGAGTTAGTATCGACACAAACAAGTTTTGTGTCAACACAAAAGAGTCGAAGCTCTCAGGACTTAAAGTTGAGTTGACATAAATCAATTTTGTGTCGACACAAAAGTGATCCTCACTTTTGGTATCTAGAAGTTTGGGTTGACACAAATAGAAATTGTGTCGACACAAAACAACCGAGACCTCCTGCAGATTTTTGGTGTCGACCCCAAGCCCAAATGTGTCGACCCAAAAGCCCCGAGCTTGCCTGCAGAATGTTAGTGTCAACACCAAAGGCAAGTTGAGTCGACATAAAGTGGTTCCTCCGGATGCTGAAGTTTCAAACGAGTCGACACTAGATTCAAATGTGTCGACACTAGAATGTTGGAAGGTAGAATGCATAAATTGTGTCGACCCCTCAAAAAATTCGTGTTAACCCAACTACTTGAAGAACCCTACCCTAGACATTTTGTGTCGACACCAAAATGAATTGTGTCGACACCAGCGACAGAAATTCAAATCGCGACCGATCTCAAGGTTGGATTTTTGACATTTATTACTCCCACCTACCTCCAATGGTCATGAAACCACAAAAGCTTATATAAGGATTAACTTCTCAACATTTAATCCAACTGGAGACTCACATTTACAATTCTATTGCTTGAATAAAATCTCATTACTCTCAAGCTGTCATTTATTGTAAAATCTCCAGCTGTTGTTTCTCAGCTCTCTTTACCTTCTCATTTATTGTAGATCTTTTCTATAAAAATAGTGAGTGTTCTTCATTAATACTCTTCATTTACTTTATCATTTGTGTGAGTGTGTGAAACTCATCAAAGAAGAGTTCAAGAGAGAATAGAAGAAAACAGAGGCTTACTTTCATAAGATCTTCTTGAAGCTGAAATAGGCTTGTGAATGTGCCCATAAACATTCAGATCATTCAAGCGAAGTCTTGAAGATTGTAAAGGCTTGGAATACGCCCGTGAAGTATTCTGAATAGTAAAAATATTCAAGGGAGACCTTGAGAAGTGGACGTAGGCTAGGATAAATTCGGACCACTATAAATCTCTGGTGTCCAGTTCTATTTTTTTATCTCTCAACCTTTAATATTTGCATTGCTTCTATATTTGTTTATCTTGCTTTATTTATTTGCAATATTAAAAAGTTTTTGAAAAAAGTTTTCAAATTGTTATTTATTTTTTAAAGACCCAATTCACCGCTTCTCTTGGGTTGCCTAGAACTAACAATTGGTATCAGAGCTTGGGCTCTTGCTTTTGACTTAACAATCTAAGAGTTTTATATGACAACCACTAGTATTGGATCCATCCAATCCGAAGGTCAATTGACCAACAGACCCCCTTTGTTCAATGGAACTAACTATAACTATTGGAAGGCTAGAATGAGAATTTACATTAGAACCGTAGACAATGACCTTTGGCGGGTTATCATAAATGGACTCAAAAGACCCACTAAAACTGTTGAATGGGCTGCTGCCCCTAAACCAGAGATCGAGTGGACTGAAATCGACATAAGGGAGATACAAAAAAATGCTAAGGCTATGAATCTCTTGTATTGCTCACTTGACCCAAACGAATTTAATAGGATCTCGACTTGTGACACCACCAAATAAATTTGGGATAGACTCGAAATTACCCAAGAGGGTACCAACCAAGTGAAAGAGTTAAAAATCAGTTTGCTTGTACATAACTATGAATTATTCTAGGTAAAGCATGATGAAATAATTTTTAATATATTTACTCGCTTCACTGATACTATAAATGGACTGAAATCTCTTGGCAAGATTTACATTAATGCAAAAATGGTAAGAAATATTCTGAGGTGCATGCCAAAGAGTTGGGAAGCTAAGGTTGCGGCCATTCAAGAAGCAAAGGACCTAAACAGGCTCAGCCTAGAAGAACTTTTTGGTTCTCTCATGACCCATGAGATGAACATCAAAATGGACGAAGAGGAGGACAACAAAAAGTAGAGAGGCATCGCCTTCATGTCCTCAGCTCCTGAAGAATAATCTGAGAAAAGACTTCTCATGTGATGAAAATGAAAACATGGCTCTCATCATAAGAAAAATCAAAAAGTTTCTTCGAAATAAAAAATAAGGAGGAAGAAAATTTTTCAAAAAGGAAGGACATCGAGGCAAGCCCACCAAGTTCAAAGGTGACTTTAAGAAATTCAAGAACGACTCCAAGAAAGAAGAAATTATTTACTATCAGTGCAAAAAATCTAGACACATCAAAGCTGAATGTCCTCAGCTCAAAAATTAATTCAAAAAGGGCTTCAAAAATGCCATGATAGCTGCTTGGGGTGAAAGCGATGACAGCAGCTCTGAGCATGAAAAGAAAGAAAATGAAGTTGCCAAGTTATGCCTTATGGCCAGAGAAAATAATGAGGTAACTCTTGACCCTTTTTCCTTAGAAGAACTGCAAAATACTTTTGAAGATTTGTATGATGAGTTAAGAAAATTAAGTGCTAAGAATTCCATTTTAAATAAATTAGTTCTTTCCTCCTCAACTGAAATAGAGACTTTAAAAAGTAAAAAATCTGTTTTGACAAAACAAGTCTCTGAACTGAAAAATAAAAACAAGATTTTGAATGAAAAAGTTGAGGATCTTACAAAAACTGTTTATAAGTTCACTCAAGGGAAAAAAAACCTGGATAAACTTCTTGAGATGCAAAAATGTATTTTTGAAAAAACTGGAATTGGTTATAAACCCAAGAAGAAACAAAAATTCTTAAGCAATATTTTTGTCAAGGCATCATCAAATCATTCAAATGCCACATGTTTCCACTGTTATGAGCATGAACACGTTGTCACACACTGCCCATACAGAAAATCTCTTAATGTTTTTGTCAAAAAGGCTTGGGTTCTTAAAGGAACACATCCTCAAGGAACTAACATCAAAGGACCCAAGAAAATTTAGATACCAAAGATCAAAACTTGATTCTCCTTGCAGGTATGTCTCAAATTCTCCTTCAAGGAGGGGATGTGGTATCTCGATAGTGCTTGCTCAAGGCACATGACAGGCGACAAATCGATGTTTGCATCTCTCAAGCCAAAAGATGGTAAATTTGTAACTTTTGGAGACAATAGCAAAGGAAAAATTATAGAAATTGGCTGCATTGGTAAAATTTCTTCCCCTTCTATTAAAAATATTTTGCTTGTTGATGGTTTGAAACATAACCTTCTTAGCATAAGCCAACTTTGTGACAAATGCTACAAAGTTATATTTGATCATGCTAAGTGTGTTATTGAAGATTCAACAAATAACAAAGTTATTTTTGAAGGTCTT
The DNA here is from genome assembly GCA_034768845.1 of Heliamphora exappendiculata. Classification (NCBI taxonomy): domain Eukaryota; kingdom Viridiplantae; phylum Streptophyta; class Magnoliopsida; order Ericales; family Sarraceniaceae; genus Heliamphora; species Heliamphora exappendiculata. The sequence goes on along the minus strand of JAOTRH010455473.1, from coordinate 20,975 downwards.
AGGCATAAAAATGTTTATACATTTACTCTAAATGATCTTTCTAAGAATGAAATCAAGTGCTTAGCCGCCTTGAGTGATAATAGTTAGTTATGACATAGATGACTTGGACATGCACACATGAACTTGATTTTCAAACTCTTAAAAAAAAATTTGGTGATTGGGTTACTCTAAATCAAATTTAAAAAAGACAAAGTGTGTGATGTATGTCAACAAGGCAAACAAATTAGAAGTTCTTTTCATTTTAAAAATGAGATTTTAACTTCTAGGCCATTACAACTATTGCACATGGACTTTTTTGGTCCAATAAAGACTTTAAGTCATGGAGGCAAGAGATACACCTTTGTTATTGTAGATAACTTCACTAGATACACTTGGGTGCTATTTTTAGCTCATAATGATGAAACCTTTGCCTCTTTTACAAAATTGTCTCGGAGAGTTCAAAATAAAAAAGTTTTCAAATCACAAGTATCCGAAGTGATCATGGTAAAAAATTTGAAAACAAAGATTTTGAAAAGTTTTGTGATGAAAATGGTATTAATCATAATTTCTCCGCTCCTAGAACCCTCAACAAAATAGAGTTGTTGAGAGAAAAAATAGGACATTGAAAGAAATGGCTAGAACCATGCTCTGTGAAAATAATCTACCAAGATACTTTTGGGCCGATGCTGTCAATATCGCTTGCTTTATCATAAACAGAGTTATGATAAGAGCTTCTCTCAAGAAAATCCCATATAAGCTATGGAATGGAAGAAAACCTAACATCAGTTATTTTCGCGCCTTTGGGTGCAAATGTTTTGTTTTAAATAACAACAAAGAACTTTTGGGCAAGTTCAATGCAAAATCTGATGAAGGTATCTTTTTAGGATATTCTATATTTAGCAAAGCGTATAGAGTTTTCAACAAAAGGACCCTAGTTGTTGAAGAATCTATACATGTTATTTTTGATAAATCTAACATTGGTTCTTCAAAGGATTTCTGTGAAGATAACCTTGTAGACATAGAAAAAGGTACGGAAGATATCTTTATCAAGGAAAAAGAAGAGCCAAATTAAGAGGAAGTTTCAAATCCACAACAAATCACAATCCAACAGATAACAGAATCTAAAAATTCAAAAAATTCAGATTTACCTAAAGAGTGGAGGTATGCTCATGGTTACCCGAAAGATCTAATCATTGGTGTCCATCTCAAGGTATCAAAACTCACTCTTCTCTACATAATGTTTGTAGTAATTTAGCATTCCTTTCTCAGACTAAACCAAAATATTTTGAGGAAGCAAAAAACGATGAATTTTGGATCTTAGCTATGCAAGAAGAGCTAAACCAATTTAAAAGAAACAAAGTTTGGACTTTAGTCCCAAGACCTAAAGAACACTCCATTATTGATACAAAATAGGTTTTTAGAAATAAAATGGATGAAAATAGAGTAGTTCTTAGAAAAAAAACTCGATTGGTAGCCCAAGGTTACAATAAAAAAGAAGGCATCGATTTTGATGAGACTTTTACTCCTGTGGCTAGGGTTGAAGCCATTAGGATGTTATTTGCTTTTGCATGTTTTAAAATTTTTAAACTCTATCAAATGGATGTCAAAAGTGCATTTTTAAATAGTTTTATCTCGGAGGAAATTTATGTGAAACAACCTCCTGACTTTGAAAATCCAGATTTTCCAAACCATATTTACAAACTTATCAAGGCTTTTTATGGTTTAAAATAAGCACCTAGAGTATGGTATGAAAGGCTTAACAAATTCTTGATTAAAAATGAATTTTCTAGAGAAAAAATAGATACCACCCTTTTTATTAAGTCTCAAGAAAGTGACATGCTAATTGTACAAATTTATGTAGATGATATAATTTTTGGTGCAACTAACGAATCTATTTGCAAGGACTTTGCTAAGTATATACATGAAGAATTCGAAATGAGCATGATGGGTGAGCTCAACTATTTTCTTGGACTTCAAATTAAACAAACTCAAGAAGGAATATACATCAATCAAGCTAAGTACACAAGGGACATATTGAAGAGGTTTGATATGCTAAAGGCAAAACCAATGGAAACTCTAATGTGTCATGCCACTAAACTTGATAAAGATGAAGACGGCACAGCAGTGGATGAAAAGCGTTATAGAGGTAAGATCGCATCCCTTTTATATTTAACTGCTAGTCATCTAGATATTATGTTTATTATTTGAATGTGTATTAGATTTCATTCTAATCCTAAGGAATCACATGTGACCGCTGTTAAGCGCATCCTTAGATACCTCTTAGGAACACAAAACTTAAGATTATTTTATGCTAGAGGAATAGCCTTTGAATTATTTGGTTATTCAGATGCTGATTTTGCTGGATGCAAAGTAGATAGAAAAAGTACAAGTGGTACTTGTCAATTCCTAGGACACTCACTAATTTCTTGGTTTAGCAAGAAGCAAAACTCAGTAGCCTTGTCTAGAGCCAAGGCTGAGTACATTGCAGCTGAAAGCTGTTGTGCACAAGTTTTATGGATGAAACAACAATTAAAAGACTATGGTTTTCACCTAGATCATATTCCTATTAAATGTGATAACACTGGTGCAATTAATATATCCAAAAACCCTATTAATACTCAAGAACCAAGCACATAGAGATTATACATCACTTTATAAGAGATCATGTGCAAAAAAAAAATATTGAACTTGAATTTATAAGCATAGATACCAGTTAACGGATATTTTCACAAAATTTTTAAATGAAAAAAGAATATGATATATAAGAAGAGAACTTGGTATGCTATGTACTCCAAATTGATGATTTATATGCTCTACTAACCATGTCTTTTAAAGCATTTCAAAATGCATGATGTTCTTTCTTGAATGTGAAAAAGTGTCGACACAACTTGAAAAAGTGTCGACACAAATGTGTGAAGGGTCGACACAATACTGTATAGAAGTGGCACTGCGTGAATAGTGTCGACTCCATTCTATTCAGTGTCGACACCGTAGTTTTTTCTGACTCTCGATAAATTTGTGTCGACACCGAGCTTGATTGTGTCGACCAAAATAGCCGAATCTGTCGACACCAAATGAAAAATGTGTCAACACCAATTTCCTGTCTTCGATACCCACACACGACACGAATCGTGTCGACACCAAATATAATTTGTGTTGACACAAATCGTTATGTCTATAAAAGACACGCCGGTTCCCAAAAAGTCATTTCGTTTCCCTCTCTCTCACTCTAAAACTGTTCATCTCCCGCCTCTTTTCCCTCTCAAATCCTGAATCGACCCCGCATCTCCTCAAATCTAAACCCAAATCTCTCATTATGCCACCTAAAACGATGGGGAAAGGAGCTAAACGGATTGGAGAAGGCTCATCCTCGAGCCCCAGATCGTCAAAGAGGAAGAAGACAACCACGACGACTACGACGACGACAGTGACAACCACCGTTCCACAAAATATAGCCTCCTCTGAGGTAATCTCCTTCCGAACTCCTAAGATTCCTCAACTCTTATTTTTTGTCTTTTGTAAATCGAAAAATCTGCCTTGGTCGTTCCATTGATTTTGAGTATTTTGACTCATAGAAATGAGATTCAAAAATCTATTCTCTGACCTTGGGTGGGAAAGACTTTTACAGATTCAAGAACCACACTATCCCACCTTGGCCAAGTCATTTTATGCCCATTTTTATATTTTTCTCATTCCGACCACCACCATTACTACTTGGGTAAATGGTGTAGATATTGTTTTGACCTCCTCTTCCCTCAATGAGATTCTAGACCTACCCACCTGAGAAATTTGTGTCTACCACAGCCAAAAACCTATCGAGGTTGAAGGCTTTTCTTTTGATGAATATGTTAAAACTATCTTTGAAAATGATGAAATCGTCCCAACCAAGCCTTTAGAGGCTAACACTTTTAAACCAGAAATGCGCATCCTACACCATATGGTCAATCATATTTTCCTCTTACAGATGGAAAAATTTGGTGACGTTTCATACATGCACATTTTTATAATGTGGTGTATTCTTGAGAAAAAGAGCCTAAATCTAGAGTTTTTGTTCATTTCTCACATGCTCCACTCCCATAGCAAGAAAAACTCATCTCTCCCTCATGGTATGTACCTGACCAAAGTTTTTTGACACTTTAAAATCAATCTTTTTGAGGAAAAGACTATTATCTTTTCTAAATATGATCTGTATGGCAAGTCCTCCCTGAAGCATATACAGATTGCATATGTGGATGGTGTCTGGACCACCACCCGTCGAGGTACCTCCGCATCCACTAGATCTCCACCTCCTCAGGCCCCTAGAAATCTTTCCTCCAACCCCATTGACCTTGATTCTCCTCCAGCATGACCTGATTTCAGTGGACCTTTTAGCACACCTGGTCCATCTCATTCTGCTCCTCCTCATCCCACATATACACCTTTTCCTCCTGCTGCTCCATCCTCCTCCTCTGCTTCTGTTCAAGTTGACCTCTTAGAGATTGTTTATTTAATCAACTCTTTATCTTCCAAAGTCACTCTCTTCCAAGCTAAAGTAGACCAAGATATCTTTCACTTGCATCATACTATTTTTGCACTCTCTGAGAAGGTTAATCATCTTGACAAAACATACCAAAGCCTCAGACGAAATGTAAAAAATGCCATTGATGTAGGGAGAGTCCTCTGCATGATGATGGATGAAAACATTGCATCTATTGTCAATTGCAACAAGGCAATCCTCCATCAAGTGCGCAAAGAGTATGACCAAGGGATCGTCACGGCTGTTCATGCAAACTCACAGAAGGTAGAAGAACACCTGAAGTGGATACAGGACGCTTGGGCCAAACAATTCAAGGCCAAGGAGACAAAAGAAGAAAGAGCCATGAGACTCAAAAAGGAAACAGATCTTGCTTTAGCAGCACGCTATGAAGCTATGGCAGCGGCTAAAGCCAAGGATGAGCGATCACGTGCTGCAAAGGAACATGCCTCTACCAGCAAGGACAAAGCCAAAGAAAAAAAAGATTTCAAACGCTTTATGGATGATCAGTAGCCCCATTCTTTTTTGAAGATTCCAAAAGGGGAGAAGAGATAAGAAGTGTAAGTGTGAAGGGGAGAAAGAACGCAGTAAGACAAGGGGAGAATGTAAAAATGAAGGGAGTTTCAACAACATTTCTTTAAAAAAAAAATTTCTGAAGGAGAAGATGTATCCGTTTTAAACATTCTTTTCTTTTGGATACTTGGTTGAATGGGTTGCATGGTTTGAATGTTATGGATGGTTGATGTTTTGAACAATTTTTATGTTTTGGATAAATGGCAATATGGTTTTTATGATTATACATGTGGTTGATTATATTTTGTTCTCATGCCTATGAATATTTATATAATTTGTTGATATGAGATTGGATAAATCACTTTACACATATTTACTATTTTGCACAAATTACAATAAATTTAGAATGCTTCTTGTTCATTTGTGCAAATCAAGATAAAAATTGTATGTTTTCACTCTGATGTATGCCTAACCTTTATAATTGCTTTTAATATTTAAGGCATATCGATAAGGGGAGAACTCTTGTTGAAAAATATTTTAAAATATTTTTTAGAAAATGTAAATATGATTGTAATCATAAAAAAAAAGGGAGATTGTTAGCCCAAACGCTTTTTATTTTGATTTTGATGATTTTCATAATTCATTTTCTAAGAATAAATAATTTTAAAATAATAATAATTTATATTTCTAAAATAAAAGTGTTCACACATTTTGAACAATCAAAGTTAACATCTTAGCAAAAAAGAAATAACTTATCTTTCAAAATGATTAAAACACTTAAGTGTTATTTCATAAGAATATTTTGTGTTGAACCCAATTGAAAATTAATTCAAATACTTTAAGACAAAGTATACTTGAAGGTTATCAAGTGTGTCAACACCCATTGATCAAATGGTTTGACACCCTAACTGTTTTACAAGTTGAACTTTAGGTATCAAAGAGTTAGTGTCGACAAATATAAGTTTTGAGTCAACATAAAAGAGTCGAAGCTCTCAGGACTCAATGTTGAGTCGACATAAATCAATTTTGTGTCGACATAAAAGTGATCCTCACTTTTGGTATCCAAAAGTTTGGGTCGACACAAATAGAAGTTGTGTCGACACAAAACAACCGAGACCTCCTGCAAATTTTTAGTGTCGACCCCAAGATCAAATGTTTCGACACAAAAGAACCAAGGCTTCATGCGAAAATTTAATGTCGACACTAAAGGCAAGTTGAGTCGACACAAACTGGTTCCTCCGGATGCTGAAGTTTCAAACGAGTCAACACCAGATTCAAATGTGTCGACACTAGAACGTTGGAAGGTAGAATGCAGAAATTGTGTAGACACCTCATAAAATTCGTGTCGACCCAACTACTTGAAGAATCCTGCCCTAAACACTTTGTGTCGACACCAAAGTGAATTGTGTCGACACCGGCGACGAAAATTCAAATCGCGACAGATCTCAACGGTTGAATTTTTGACATTTATTGCTCCCACCTACCTCCAACGGTCATGAAACCACAAGAGCTTATATAAGGATTAATTTCTCAGCATTTAATCCAACTGGAGACTCACATTTACTGTTCTATTGCTTGAATCAAATCTCATTACTCTCAAGCTGTCATTTATTGTAAAATCTCCAGCTCTTGTTTCTCAGCTCTCTTTACCTTCTCATTTATTGTAGATTTTTTTTGTAAAAAGAGTGAGTGTTCTTCATTTATACTCTTTATTTACTATAATCAAGAGTGAGCCACCCTTTATCCTTTGAGTGAGTGAAACTCATCAAAGAAGAGTTCAAGAGAGATTAGAAAAAAACATGGGCTTGTTTTCATGGGATCTTTTTGAAGCTGAAATAAGCTTGTGAACGTGTCCGTAAATATTCAGATCATTCAAGTGAAGTCTTGAAGATTGTAAAGGCTTGGAATACGCCCGTGAAGTATTCTGAATAGTAAAAATACTCAAGGGAGATCTTGAGGAGTGGACGTAAGTTAGGATAATGCCGAACCACTATAAATCTCTAGTGTCCGGTTCTATTTCTCTATTCCTCAACCTTTAATATTTGCATTGCTTTTATATTTACTTTTCTTGCTTTATTTATTTGCAATATTAAAAAGTTTTTGAAATTTTTTTAAAATTGTTATTTATTTTTTTAAGACCGAATTCACCCCTCCTCTTGGGTTGCCTAGAACTAACAGAGATTATATCCCTAGACTTTGTTAGGCCAGAGAGGATCTTGGCTGACCCTCTAACAAAACCACTAAGCAAGAAGTTAGTGTGTTAAACATCGTGAGGGATGGGATTGATGTCCATTTCTAAGGTCAACGGTAATGGCAACCCAACCTACATGATTAGAGACCCCATAAAATAGGTTCATATGGGTAATAACAAATTGCTGGGACATGGATAAGCACTATCACTTATTTATCCATCCTTATGGTGTAGACAGTGCAAGACTGCGTTGTGTGAGGCTGAGCAACTGCTCCTAATGAATTCATAGTCCAAGATTGGATGGTGTATCGATTGTAGTATATACTTGATGAATTCACATATATGGGTGTGGAAGTGGGACCGCTTCTTATAAGAATTCGGACAAATTCTTTAGAGCACTCATGAAATCCAGGTAAGGCGTGTGGTTTATTCGTGCTAACCCATGATGAACAGTCTTTGATAAGAGAATGTGCTATGGTTACATAGTATATCTAATTTGCAATCGGGAACTAGGTTCGTAGAAGTTCGACTTCACCAACTTCCTGCAGATCATATCGTCGTAACCCAAGCTATTGATTCATAGTCCAAAAAATACCAATAGTGATGTAGTGCACTTTCTATAGATCGTATTCAATTTATTCTCTTTCTTCTTTCTTATTTTGTGGGGGATTGTTGGTATTACAGTTTCAAATAAGAAAGAACACTTTGTCCCACATTGGAAAAACTCAAAGGGGTTGAGTACCATTTATTATTCCACACCTTCATTGGGAAGTAAATATGGGTTGACCCAAGGGAGCCCATCGCGCGCATGAGACTGGGCCAAATCCCAGGCATTTTTGAATCCTGGCCTTGAAATCAGTTAACCGGGTGCGCGTTGCGAGTTTCGCACATAGAGAGTGTGCAAAAATGCCCAATTTTGAGCCTCGCGTGTGTATGTGCGATTGGGCATGATTTTTGCTAAATATCCAATTAAAAATTTTATTTATTTTAGGAAAATTCCTTTCTTGAAATCTGGTTTCACAAATCAAGCCTTTTAAAACTGTTCCACAAATTACGTTTTTAATTTCCACTAATCAAGCCAAGTAATTAATTCTAGAATTCTGAATTTAATTTCTGTCATTAAAATTTGACCATTTTAATTGCTTGATTAGTGCATAATTAATTATGAATTCCCTTTTTAACATTATCTTCTAGCTCTATAAATTGAGAGACATTTTGGCTCTTTAGACACACACAGAAACATGCATTCTCTCCTCTGATCCTTTTTTGAATACGATGCCAAGGTTGTATACTAAAAATTATGAATTTTTTTAGTTTTAGTATTTAATTTAATTTTTTAAATAAAATTATTTTTTTATTTTATGATAATCTTAATGAGTAATGTATGCAATATCAGTTCTTCAAATGTTATCCATGGTTGTCCTTTATTCTGTACAGTATTTAATCTGATGTGTAGAGTTCGGCTTTTATACAGAAGACCAGATTATAGGTTCTTGCAGAATATAAGTTTACGGTTCACAGTTTAGATAGAATTGGACAAACCATTGATACGACTGTAGTATAGAGTTTTAGTAGGCCTGTCTTGATTAGGAGGAACAAATAATAGTGTCGTCAATTGTTTCTACTTTCTGTGCTAGTATATTTTGTGTGAATTGAACACGACCATATTGGGATAATTAATTTTATACTAACGATATAAATTAATTCACATCCCAAGGTTATTATGAGTGCTTATACTCTTAATCCCGAAATAATTATTATTTGCGTATATTTTATATTCGTTATTTTGATTTATTAGAATGTGCGATCTTTTATGGGTCAATAGTTCCGGTGAGTTGGATAGCGGTATTTATTATATGGTGAATATTAATTATTAACGAATTCACGTTCCGATTGTTCAGGAATGACGATACTCCCTTAAGAAAGTTTATAAGTTTTGACCGGGCCAAATCCTGCAGGTGGATTTAATTATCTGGCCGGTAAATAAGTTCAGCGGAAGGGCTTAAGGAATTTTAAAAAGTCGATTAAATTAAATTGCTAGTAATTAAATTTAATTGGCGGCTATCGAAAATCTTAACGTGAGAAAATGAGTTAAGCATTTAAAAACAGGAGTTCAATGCAATTGGTCTTGAGATTATGACTAGAAGTGCAGTTACAGTTCTTTAGTGGTATGAACTGTAATTTAGTATTTTATAAAAATTGCAAAAGTCGCTATAAGATTTTCATAATTGCAGAAACTGCTGAAAAGGTATCTGAGTCACACTAGGAGTCTATGTTGTAATTACTCCACGGGTTCCTGCTGTAGCCTATAAATATGTGGATAGGCTGAACTAATTTCGGGGGTTGTCTTTCACGACTATGATTGATCAGGTTCTGCCAGTACCAGTTCTCAAAAGATTGTAACCCACACTACATTTGGGAATCGCATCGGAAATACAGTAGAAGGTCTGTTTGGAGCTTCAACTTGGAGAATCAAAGTTCGTAGTTAAAGAAACGACCGAAAGGTATTCATCTAAATTAACTGTGGTGGCAAGGGTTTTATTTTGATCATTCGACATCAAAAAATTTTTTATCTGGAACTTGTTTCGGCGATTGTCCGTTTAGTTTTTTTAATCGATAAGTCATATTCAAATTAATAATCTTGGCAATTTGCCTCCAACATATTTTATATCAGAAGTTGTTCCTGCATCCATTGTATTAAGAGTGCACTCATACATTGAAACATTGAATAGGTTGTGAATTCTAGAAAGTATCCCGCCATCATCCTCTTGCACTGCGTAACCAACTCCGAGAGGTGTGAAAATACTCTTAAAGAGAGTGTCGGCGACACGTCTGCAACCATCGGTGAAATTGTTCCATTTATTTAATTACTTAATTTTTTGTTATTTTTCCTTAAGTTTTACAAGATATATACCTTTGTAATTATCTCACGAAGTATGTCTACAGTTGTGTGAAACATATATTCAGCTTGCTTGTCAAAAATTGTGGCTTGGAGCTTTCCACTGGAGTCTTCCAATTCTATCTCAAACCTACATCTAAATTCAATGTAGAATAAGTGTTGTGATTTATAAGAAGATGGAAAGCTAATTTGCTATGCAAGAATGGTTGTATTGAACGTTTATTTGTTTAAGCATGTGGACAAAACCTTGAGACAGTCTTGAGTTTTATCTTGCAATGATTGCACACGAACGATACACCTGGTTAAACATCAATTACTTTGCAACATGTTGGGCATGAGGGTAGACAAATTTTTGATTGAATTCCTGGACACATGCAATTGCTTTGATCCAATAATATTGAGGCTGTATGAAGACCATTATACCATTTGTTGATGTCTTATGAAAAATAAGGAATTCTAATTGGTTAATAATTATACATATGTGTTGAACTGATTGTGGAAGATAAGGAATCTTGAAAATTTTGTTCCTTGTAGGTGGTAGAGAATATGAAGCACCAATTTGTTGTGTTGTTTTTAAGGGAAGCTTCTTAATCACTACTCCATTAGCAGTATACTTGTATATGTTTCAACTATTCATCAGGTATACTAAAACTTCATGCGCGAATATGCTTTAATCATAGTTCATGCATCTTACCAGTTTTGTAGTGTTGTTGCTTCTAGGAATGGAGGATTAAAGATGAAACTTGAAGATGATTTTGTTGAAAGCGTCAGGACTGCACATTAAATAGTAAGAATGTGTTTATATGCCCTAGAAAGTGCAAAAACAAAGGTTGAAAACATTACCAGTGTATAGCATGATTTTAAGGTGCACACACATCACAACATGAAATTGTCCAAAGAGTTTTGACATGGCAACACCTTCATTTTGAGTGAATTGGTCTCATAATGTCTAGGTCATTAGTAGTATGTTATGCATATAGTTTCTTGTTATAAATGAAGAAGTTATCAATAAATAGATTGAATGTAGTAATTACCTTTGATCTAAGACAATAATGTCCTATAATGAAACTTCACCGGATAAGTTCTTCACTTTCCTTGGAAGGCTAGATTGGAGAATGACAAAGAGCACATATTTTTTTTGCATGTGATATTGTGTGGTTAATAAAACAAACATTATAGTACAATAAATAGTAAGTGGATGAATTTGTAATTACGACACTTACCTAAATTTCTGTGCAAATGAGAAGCAGTTGAGAGTTGGCCTAGTAGAACAAAGTCATATTTCAAATCATGCACAGATAGGAACTCATTGGCAACGACTTCTATTGGTGTCCTTGCGAAGATAATCCATTAGTAGTCTATTGCTAACCCCTTATGGTCTGGAGGAACACGTTTGACCAATGCATTACAAATTGAATAGGACTGAAAAATTTGCAACGAATGTTCTAGCACAGCATTATCATCGCCAAATATTGATGCCTGTATCTTTGTTCCCTAATAAATGTGAAAAATGCATAGCATATAAATTAGGTAAGGAGTTTATTTACTAAGAATATCAAGAAATATGGGAAAATATTTATATGAGCTAAAAGCAATATAACCTCAGCATGTTGAAGTACCAATTTTTGGCATGCCTTTCCATTAGTTGGGCTAGTCTGTGGGAAAGATTTTTCAACCACCATTATGTTAAAAAAGAGATAAAAGAATACAGGAAAGCGTGCATCTCATTGTGAGCGTACACACATATTTACTAAGCAAATGAGAACTTACAATAGATACTGTGGGCATTCCCACAGGTTATTATTAATACTTAATATCTTAATACTAAATATATATTAACACCCCCCTCAAGTTGGAGTATAGATATTAATCATGCCTAACTTGTTACAGATATAGTAAACCCGGGCCTGGGCAGTGCCTTAGTAAACATGTCAGCCAACTGTTTTTCAGAACGAACAAAGCCAAAATCGATAGTGCCGTTCTAATACTCGTGACGGATGAAATGAAAGTCGATCTCGATGTGCTTAGTCCGCTCATAAAACACTAGATTAGTAGCAATGCAGATAGCATATTTATTGTCACACCACAACTTGGTAGGACCCATAGGCGATTCATCTAATTCAGTGAGAAATTATCGAACCCACATGATTTCGGACGTTGCCAAAGCCATAGACCTGTATTCCGCCTCAGCACTAGATCTCGACACCACATCTTGCTTCTTACTTTTCCACGAAACCAGGTTCCCACCAACAAAGATAGAGAACCCTGATGTAAACCTTCTATCAATCGGGCATCCTGCCCAGTCTACATCAGAATAACCCTCGGTACGAAAATAACCCCGATCACAAAACTGTAGACCCTTTCCCGGGTTAGAATGGAGGTACCGTAGGATACGAACTACTGCATTCCAATGAGGAACGCGGGGATTAGACATAAACTGACTCACAATGCTGACAGGATAAGCAATATCTGGTCTAGTCATGGTGGTCAAATAATTAAGTTTTCCCACCATTCTGCGATACCTGTCAGGGTGAGGAAACACATCATCGTCACCGAAAAGAAGCTTCACACTCGAATCTATCGGGGACTCCACACGTTTTGCATTCAGCAGGCCAGCATCGTGCAAAATATCAATCATATATTTCCTCTAAGAAATAAAAATCCCATGCTTACCTCTAGCCACCTCGACCCCCAGAAAATATCGCAAGTGCCAGAGATCTTTAGTCTGAAATTGTGTTTGTCGAAAGGCCTTCAGGCTACTAATTTCAACACGGTCATCACCAGTGATGACAATATCATCAACATATACGACAAGAAGAATACAACCGGAGGCTATCTGACGAAAGAACACGGTATGATCTTTGCCCGACTACCGCAAATCAAACTTATTGGCCTAGGTTTGGGCCAGCATCCTGCAATGGCGGAGGCCCGGGTTTGGGTCGAAACACAGTCGACTTGTGGCGCTGTACACTTTAAGGAAATAAAGTTGCGCCTTCACCACTACCTGCGAGTTTTGGTGAGATGATAAGCGCTTGATCCTATCAAAACAGTTGCACCACCGTGCTAAACCTCCCAAACCAAGCCCGAGGAGATTATTTTAAACCATACAAAAAGTGACGAAGGCGACACACCAGATTAAACCCCCCCTGAGCAACAAAATCGGGAGGTTGCTCCATATAGACTTCCTCCTGAAGATTGCCATGGAGAAAGGCATTCTTGACATCTAACTGATAAAGCGGCCAATTTCGAGTGGCAGCGTGAGAAAGAAAAAGGCGAACGGAAGTCATCTTGGAAACAGGAGAGAAAGTCTCAAAGTAGTCAACACCATAAGTTCGAGCATAACCTTTTGCAAGAAGGCATGCTTTCAAGCGAGCTAAAGAGCCATCAGGATTCAGCTTCACAGTGTAAACCCACTTGCAGTCAACTGCCTGCATCCCGACAGGAAGAGAAACAAGATCCCACGTGCCATTATTATCCAGGGCAGACATTTCCTCCAACATAGGAGAACGCCAACCAGGATGGGAGAGAGCCTCTGAAACACTACCAGGAACAACAGTAGTATCAACTATAGAAATAAAAGCACGTAAAGAAGCTGACAAGCCCTTATAGGAGTCAACATACCAGGGGTGATCCAAACAAAGACAATAAGGTTGACGGGCAGCAATAGAGGGCTCACTTACCTGCGGATCAACCGATAAGAGAACTGGCTCAGCAGGAGGTGAATCACGGTAGGGCGAAGCTATAGGAGGTGGCACCGGGAGCGGCTCAGAAGGGGAGGCAAGCGTATCAGTTGTAATCCGAGAGACCAAAAAATTGGCAGACAAAGGGGAGGGAGGTGATTTACGACCCGGAGGTGGAACAGGAGAAGAAGGAGAATATAATGGGGTCGACTCCAGGAAGAAAACATCCCGAGACACAACAAAATGATAAAGTGCAGGACAGTAATATCGATACCCCTTCTGGTGTTGAGGGTTGCCAAGAAGAGTGGTCTGTGGGCATCCCTACGAAGAGTGGTCTGTTTTATAATCCCAAGGATCGGGAGGTCATTGTTAGCACTAATGCCCGATTCTTGGAAGAAAATTATATTATGAATCACAGGCCCAAAAGCAACATTGTTCTGAAAGAACTAAGAGAAAATACCAGTAGAATAAAAGAACAAGTCACTGAGATTCTATTACGTCATCGTAGTGAGAGAATTATTGGGACAAGTACAAATCAAGAATAGAGTGATGATGCACAGGGTTCAGATTCTGCACAGCGTGTCACTTCTAGTACACAGACACAGGTTGTGCCTTGTCGGAGTGGAAGGGAGTCTTTTGATAGGATCCCTGCAAAACTGGACACTGAACCCTGTAACTACAATGAAGCACTTCAAGATAAAGATGTAGATCTTTGAGCAAGGGCAATGAATTCAAAGATGGAATCTATATATTCCAATCGGGTCTGGGAACTTGTAGAACCACCTGAAGAGATAAAACTCATTGGATGTAAGTGGATCTACAAGAGGAAGAGAGGAGTAGACGGAAAGATTGAAACCATCAAAGCTAGGCTTATTGCTAAAGGGTTCACTCAGAAAGAAGGGATCAATTATGAGAAAACCTTTTCACCGGTAGCCATGCTTAAGTCTATCTGGATTCTCTTATCCATTACTGCTTATTTCGATTACGAAATCTGACAAATGAACGTCAAGAAAGCTTTCCTTAATGAAAGTTTTGACGAGTGTATCTATATGATACAATCAGATAAATTCATTACAAAGGGCCAGGAGCATTTGTTGTGCAAGCTTAAGAGATCCATTTATGGACTTAAGCAGATATCAAGGTCTTGGAACACTCGGTTTGATTAAGTCATAAAGTCTTATGATTTTGATCAGAATCCGAATGAATCTTGTGTGTGCAAAAAGCGTGACGGAAGTGTGGTGATCTTCTTAGTACTTTATATAGACAATATCTTGTTTATCGAAAACGATGTGGGAGCATTATTTACAGTTAAAGTATGGTTATCTAGGCAGTTCGATATAAAGGACTTGTGAGAAGCTAGTCACATCATTGAGATCAAGCTTATGCAAGATTAGAAATAAAAAATGTTGAGCTTATCCCAAGCAAAGTATATCGATGATATTCTTGCTCATTTTAGCATGCAAGATTTCAAAAAAAAGTTTCTCCCATTCAAGTATGGAATCACCCTATTCAATGATCAGTGCCCTAAGACACTTGATGAGATAGAGAAAATGAAGGTAGTTTCTTATGCTTAGGTAGTAGGAATCCTCATGTATGCTATGCTTTGCACTAGACCTGACATCTGCTTTGCCGTTGGCACGGTTAGCAGATATCAGGCTTACCCAGTACAGGACAATAGATTGCGGTAAAAAAAAATATAATCAAGTACCTGAAAAAAACTAAGAATTATATGCTGATTTACCAGGCAGACAATCTAGTACCTTTGGGGTACATAGACTCAGATTTTTAGTCAGACATAGAGCATACATCAGGAGACAATTTTGCAGATTATTTACAAAGAGCTTACCGGCTAAGACTCTTGATAATCATGTAGAGGGCATGAGAGTCAAATATATGGCTGCATGATTTTGAGTATAAGTGGGAGATTGTTAGGGTTGGTATACTGAAAATTATATTTTTAGTATTTAATTTTATTTTTTAATAAAATTAATTTTGTATTTTATGAGAGTTTTTATGAGAAATGTATATGTATCATTTATTTAATGTTATGTATAGATGTTCAATATTTTGTATAATATTTAATCTGGTGTGTAGAGTATGTCTAGCACACAGAAGATCAGATTTTAGGTTATTGTAGAATATAAGTTTTATGCTCATAGTTTAGATGTAAATAGACATACCATTGGTACGACTGTAGCACAGAGTTTTAGTAGACCTGTATTGGTTACGGATAATAGATAATAGTATCGTCTATTGTTCTGACTCTCTGTGCTAGTACACTTTGTGTGTATTGAACGGGACATTTGGGTTAATTAATTTTATACTGACTATATAAATTAATTCACACCCCAAAGTTACTATGAATAGTGCTTATTCTCTTAATTCTGAAATAATTATTAATTTGCGTATGTTTAATATTCGTTGTTTTGATTTATTAGAGGGTGTAATCTTATATGAGTCTATATTCCCGGTGAGTTGGATAACGGTATTATTTTTATGGCGAATATTAATTATTGACGAAATTTACGTCCCGAAAGATCGAGATTGATGATACCCCCTTAAAGAAGCTTAAAAGTTTTGATCGGATGCAGGTGGATTTGATTATCTAGCGGTCAAATAAGTTTAGCAAAAAGGTTTAAGAAATATTAACATGTCGATTAAATTAAATTGTCAGTAATTAAATTTAATTGGCGGGTATCGAGAATCTTAACGTGGGGAGAAATGGTAAGCATTTAATAACAGAAGTTCAATACAAGATGGTATTGAGATTATGGGTCATAGTGCAATTATAGTTGTTTAGTGGTGTGAACTGTAATTCATTATTTTATAGAAATTACAGAAATTGCTGCTGATTTTTCATAATTGCAAATATCGCTATGAGGTTTACTTAATTGTAAAAATCGCAGATACGTGTCTGTGTTCCACTGAAAATCTTACTCATAATTACTCCCCAGATCCCTACTGTAGCCCTATAAATGCGCAGGTAAGCTGAACCAGTTTCATAACTTGTCTTCTAAGACTAAAGCTGGCCAGGTTCTGTCGGTACGCATTCTTGATGGATTGTAGCACACCCTATATTCAAGAATCGCATAAAAAAATACAGTAGAAGATCTGACAGGAGCTTCAACTTGGATTCAAATCATAGATGAAGATTCGACCTGTAAAAATGTATTCTTCTAAATTAACTTCGGATGCGTCGATTTTATTTTGATCGTTCGTCATCAAAAAATATTATCTAGAACCCGTTTTGGCGTTTGCCCATCTAGTTAATTTTTTTGGATAATCTTTTGCAAAAACAAATATCTTGACAGTTTTGTCTCCAACATCTACAGAGG
Source organism: Heliamphora exappendiculata (assembly GCA_034768845.1). Classification (NCBI taxonomy): domain Eukaryota; kingdom Viridiplantae; phylum Streptophyta; class Magnoliopsida; order Ericales; family Sarraceniaceae; genus Heliamphora; species Heliamphora exappendiculata. The sequence continues at coordinate 3,865 of JAOTRH010455473.1, read as the reverse complement.
TGGTGCACTATACTAGTAGAATGACATCCAAAAAAAGTATAATACAAATATGGATACGAAAAAGGAGAGTGGATACTACAAACCATACTGTTCACACCTTGGTGGTTTAATCAAATTCCTTGCAAGTGCAAATCTTCAGCAAAAGCATGCTACTGCAATGAAGAAGATACCATTTTTGTACTTGTTTGATGCACTGCGAAAGAATAAGTTGTTGATTGCAAAATACTGCAAGTATAACAATATTGTTGCCAACATTATCAAGTCGTACGATCCAATAAGCAATAAGTTCAATATTGGTCGTGTTGCAATCCCATTCACCAAAGGGGAAATGAAGCTAATTTTTGGGATTGTATGTGGAGAAGAAGGTACACACATGTTTATTTTCGTTGATTAGATGTTCTCGCATTGTGGTTTACATGTAATGTATTTTCATCAAATTTGAGTGTTATCATTTTTTAAAGTATTAGCATAGTATCCTTTGACCACATTTGTTAAAAAAATCATCATTTTGGATATCATTCTCCATTATTACCTAAACATTACTTGATGTCTAATTTTCCTTTCTTACAATATATAGCACAATTGTAACTTGCCACAATTTTCTTTTAGCCGATGAAATAGTATAGAGCATACTATCTAATTTTACATGTATCATTTCATAATACATATGAAATTTGATAGAGTTCTTTGTTGCTATTTTGACCATATTCTATACTTTCATAACATGCATAAATTTGTGGCCATAGGGATGGATTTGTCTCAAGGTGCTAGAGAGTTGACGACATACAGACGACGCAGGTGCCATACTACAAGACGACTTACTGGCTCGATACTGAAAAAGATATTAGAAGAAGTGGTTGAGGGCACAACCTAAGACGACGTTGATGACGTCATCCGGACATTGTGCATGTACATGTTCTTAACCTAGTTTTTCTGTACATCGGGCACTATAGTGGGGTGGGTGTACCTAACTTACAGGGAGAACATTAGATTAATGCGTAGATATGACTAGGCTGATGCGATTCATACTACGCTAATGACATCTATCAAGAGCAATTACCGTACACCTAGAAAAGTGACCGGATGTGTCATGCCATTACTGGTAATGGTAACTTTCTAAGTTTGTATACCTCTTCTCAGCTCGAGTTATATGTAATGATAACCTACATAACCATGTTTTTAATTCAAAATCTGTTACAGTACTGGCTTTGTGAGCATGCATCCATTGTGCTACCTGAACATTCCGATGCATTTCCTAAATGTCTGAAATGGGATTTGCCGATGATGGAGGCGGAAGTGAAGGATAAGTCCATATCCATAATATCAAGGAACAATGTATTTGCATACTAAATTGAGACTTTGAACTGGGATTTATCGATGTTGGTGTACAAATGTGTATAAATGTATTTTATAAATGTGTATAATTGAAATGTGTTTTATTTATTGCCATCTGCATCATTCAAAATTGTGACCATCTATGTATCATTTAATGGTATCATTGAATCATTATAAGTTAAAGTCATATGGGGTGGGTTTTGTTTCTTGGCATATGAGGAATAGTATCATTGTTGTTATTATACTTGTTCACCCGTGAGACTCGTTGCTGATAACATACTTATCTTAAACTTTACTAATCTTTTTCTGTATGTTTTCATCAGTGTTGTTAAACTAACTTTTTCAATGTAGTCTTCTAGATATCTATCAAAGAGCTAATGCCGACAGAGTACGAGCTGAAAAAAAATCAATAGAAGAATGAAGGAATTTCGAGTTCAGGGCATAGTGAACATTGGAAAGGAAGACAGAGCCAATAAAACTGAAGAAGCAGAACACATCAATGTAGAAAAACAGTTTGAAGATCAGGAAAGTCATGGCACAGTGGATGGGATTAAGTTGGCCACTGAGTTTGAGGATGATGGAGTGCAAGATATTTACAATGAAGCAAAACTTAGGAAGAACATCACTCCCAAAGTAAGTGATGCTGAGATGGACTTTTCAACAGTAAACAATGAAACGAGTGTGGATGACAAACAAAAGGACACCTTAATAATTGAGTTGCAGAAACAAGTGTTGCAGTTGAATGAAGCGGTAAATGAGTGTGACGCGATAATATCATCCCTTAAAGAGAAGATAGATAACTTAACAGAGGTGTTGGAAGAGATGGTGGTTCATGAGATAACGCAAGAAGCTAGAGTAGAGAAATCCCAAAACTTGGCGGTCACTGAACCAAGTTCAACGGTTAGAAATATCAAGGGAAAGAACAAAAAGTTGAAGAAATTTCCCGAATACACATATGAGGGACAGAAACGGAAGACCAAGAGAGGGATGAAGAACAAAGGAACAAGCAAGCAAGTTTTGGAAGATGTTGAAGCAGAGGCCGAACGTGGTGAACTAGTTGGTAAAAAGTTGAAGGCACTAACATTTGTACATAATCAAATTGTGCATCTTTTGTTGGAAAAGGAGGATCAACAAAAAATATTGCGCATATGGGAAATAGAAGAACACTGTTGGAGGAAATACTGCCAAGATATTTGATTTTGCAAATGATTAACTTAAAAAATTAACTGGACAGACAATCGCCAAAACGGGCTCCAAATAAAACTTTTGATAACGAATGATCAAAATAAAACCTATGCATCCGAAGTTAATTTAAAAAAATACCTTTTTACCGGTCAAATCTTCAACTACGATTTGAATCCAAATTGAAGCTCTTGTTAGATATTCCACTGTATTCCTCTGAGAACTCATACCAGCAGAATCAGGACAGCTTTAGTCTTAGAAGACAAGTTATGAAACTAGTTCAGTTTACCCGCGTATATATAGGGCTACAGTAGGAACCTATGGAGTAATTATGAGTAAGACTTCTAGTAGAACACAGACACGTATCAGCGGTTTCTGCAATTAAGCAAACCTCATAGCGGTATCAGCAATTATGAAAAATCAGCAGTAGTTTCTGCAATTTTCATAAAACACTGAATTACAGTTCACACCACTAAAGAACTATAATTGCACTCTGACTCATAATCTCAAAACCATATAGTATTGAGCTCCTGTTATTAAATACTTACCATTTCTCCCCACGTTAAGATTTTCGATACCCGCTAATTAAATTTAATTACTAACAATTTAATTTAATCGGCATAATGATATTCTTTAAGCCCTTCCGCTTAACTTATTTGACTGTCAGATAATTAAATCCACCTGCATGGTTTGGCCCGGTCAAAACTTATAAGTTTCCTTAAGGGGGTATCGTCAATCCCGATGTTTCAGGACGTGAATTTTGTTAATAATTAATATTTTTTATATAAATAATACTTCTATTCCACTCACCGAGAATATAGACCAATATAATATCGCACATTCTAATGAATCAAAACAACAAATATTAAATATATGCAAATCAATAATTATTTTAAGATTAAGAGGATAAGCACTATTCATAATAACCATGGGGTGTGAATTAATTTATATAGTCAGTATAAAATTAATTATCCTAAATGTCTCGTTCAATACACACAAAATGTACTAGCACAGATAGTCAAAATAATAGACGACCCTATTATCTGTTTCCGGTAATCAAGACAGACTTACTAAAACTCAGTGCTACAGTCGTACCAATGGTATGTCCATTTCCATCTAAACTGTGAACATAAAACTTATATTCTGTAAGAACCTAAAATTTGATCTTCTGTGTGCAAGTCGTACTCCACACACCAAATTAAATACTATACAGAATATCGGACATCCATGTATAACATTAAAGAAATGATACACAAACATTACTCATAAATATTCTCATAAAATAAAAAATTAATTTTATTAAAAAATAAAATAAAATACTAAAAATATGATTTTCAGTATACCAACC